>PVJH01000866.1:243697-254231 GCA_004026705.1 Nesogale talazaci
AGGAACATTATTATCAAACCTCTCACAAGACAGAAAATCTTAGGATGATTTCTCCCTAAGACTCAAACTCCATGAAGAACAAGCACCAAACAAATTGGGGGGGGGGGGGGGGGGGGGGGGTGGGGGGGGGGGGGTGTGTGCATGAAAGCCACTAAAAAGAGGGAAAGCATAATAAAGGAAAACATCAATTACTTTTGCATTAGAGATGAAACAAAGCATAGATGGAACTTTATTAAAAATACATTCAGACATAATGACAGGAATTTTATGCTATTTTATTTGAATAGTGGAAAATAATCCATTTTAATGGATTTCAAAAGCATCTTTTACAGGCTGAGCCCTGGTGGCATAGTGGTTGTGCGCAGGACTGGGGCCCACTGGGTTGAAGGTTCAAATCCAGCAGCAAAGCTGGGCCTCTTACTCCCACCACTAGAGGGCAGTGATGCCCCAAAAACAAAAAAGAAAGTCAAAAGCACCTTTTTATTTTTTTCTCAAGATACTACATAATCTAAACAGAAAAAAGTCCAAAAATGACTTGGAAAACACACAGATAGAGGAAGGCAGACTAACAAGGGGTTCAATTGAGTTTGTGACTGTTGCTTTCATGGATGTTGATTGTGGACCTCAGGGAAATGAAATTTTTAACAACTAGAATCTCCCTCCATTGATCATGATCTTGATAATTGGTCGACTTGTGAGGATATTTGCTTGCTTTATGCTGAAGTGTAATTCATACTAAAGATTGTAGTCTGTTATCTTCCTTCAAAAGTGTTTCAAGTTCTCTTCACTTTCAGAAGACATTTGCAATTTTTAAAATTATCTCCAGCAAAATTCTATTTGTAGGTGATTTTAATGACATTGTGTGATGGTGTCTGCATTCTGATGGGTCACCTTTCTTTGGAATGCACACAATTATAGAACTCTTCCAGGGCTGAGCCCCGGTGGTGTAGGTGCTTGAGTGCAGGACTGTGGCCTGCAGGCTTGGTGGTTCAAATGCAGGGGCAGCTCAAAGGAGCAGCACTGGGTAGCGCCCATGACCACCAGAGGCAGTGATTACCCACCCCCCCCCCCAAAAAAAAGAACTCTTCCATCTAGTTGACCAAGTAGCTAGTTGTCTTCCAAATCTTTTAGCATAAATGACTGTTTGCGGAGCTGCCTCCATTTGATGAAACATTTCAATTGGTATTTTATCACTTTCGGGATCCTTATTTTGCACCCATGTCTTCAGTTATGTTTGAATTTCTTCCTTCAAAACCACCAATTCTTTTTGGTATGATGACTCTATTTCTTCTATTTATTTTTAATGTTTCCTGTTTTATTCCATTTTTTCCTTACAGAATACATCACTGTTGTAACTCAAGGCTTTAAATTTCTTTCTGTTTTTTTCAGTTCTTCAGCCTGAGTCATGCTGAACACTCTATTCCATAATTTCAGGTCTTTACTGACTTCATTATAATAGTTAACTTTGTGTTCTGGAGATGTCCTTTGAATTCTTCTGTTCAGTTCTTTTAAGTCATCATTTCTTCCATCATTTCTTCCATCTGCTCTTAGTATCCTATATTCAAGAGCAAGGATCAGCATCTCTTCTGATAAGCTGCTTTGTCTTTTCCTTTTGTCATAAGGACCTTTAGTTTTCTTGGTGAATAATATTTTTGATGCTATCACAGAGTTCATCATTAGTGTTAAATTTATCAGATTTGTTCTTGAAATTCAGGTGAAACATATCCAAGGCAACATTTTGCCTTTCTTGGGCATGTTTTAATTTTCCACAGCTTTAACTTGAACTTGCATAAATACCAATCGGTCTGTTTCACAATCATCTCCTGACCTAGTTTTGGCTGCAAATATTGAGCTTATCCCTAGTCTCTTCCAAAAAAATGTAGTCATATTGGTGATGTATACGTATAGTCATGCGTATGTTGTTTGGGGGGAAGGAGATTATGGCATATTATGGCATATTCATTACGGCAATGAATATTACTTATTCATTTAATAAATCATTGAGCTTCCAAAATTTAACATGCAATCTCCAGCATCCATTCTACCACCAAAACTGTAACTTTCTAGCACAAACTAGAGATCTTTCCTCTTTGTTTCCAACTTTCTCAGTCCAAAGGCCCAATGTATCTTGAGTTCATGTATGATCAATATCAGGCTGCAAAAACTTGCAGAATTCATTTTCATTAAAATTGGCTTTAATAGTTGGTGTTTAAATTTTATTAATAGCTATCTTAATCTGCTTTCCTTACAATGTTATCACAGACAATATTGTACTTCAATATAGCCTTACAATGTTATCACAGACAATATTGTACTTCAATATAGATCTTTAAAAAATATCACTTTATTGGGGTTTCTTACAGCTCTTATAACAATCTATACATCAATGGTATCAAACACATTTGTACATATGCTGCCATAATCATTTTCAAAACATTTTCTTTCTACTTAGCCCTTCCAAGATAGATCTTGAAATGTCCTTTGAACGCATTCTTTTTATAAGCTTTCATTTCTGTCTTAGTTAACCATCTGAAGGTCCAATTCAAAATGCCAATACTAGTCCAATTCAACTCTCTTACATATCATTCAGCTTCACTTTTGATAACTTCTTATTTGCTATATTCAATACATCCCATATTCTATTGACTAATGGATATTTACAACTGCTTCTTCTCATTGTAAGTTGTGCCACATCAGCAAATGTAGGCCCTAAAATGGCGCCATCTACATCATGAAAATCTACTCTACTAAGGGGGAGGCAACTGTTCCCCATCTTATTTCCCCCCTGAGAGGCTCATGCTTTAGCACTGTATCACAAAGTGTTATGCTGCTTGTTCTGCACAAGTGGTCTACTCCTTTTTTTGGTCAAATTGATCTTGAAACACACAGAAATCTGTCGGTCATTGATTACCCTGTTGGTATTTGAAACAACAAGGGCATTTTTCCAGCATCACAGCAGAATCAAAGTCACCATAATCCAAGAAACCGAGTTGAGTAGTGGAGATACTTTTTAGATGTAAGCAAACACCTTACAGGATTAGGCTACTGGATCTGAGGGCTAAGAACTATAGTCTGATTGATCAGTTTGCATCAAATATTCCTAAAGATAACTTTCTACAGTCTAGTTTGCTTAGAAGCATCTGGGATCTTAAAAACTTGAGACTGGCCATTTAATACAAAACTACAGGTTTCTATGTATCTGGAGCAAAAAAGAAAGAAGGAAATTAAAGATCAAAAGAGAAACAACTCTATATGACTAATAGTCTATGTGAATCATGGTCTCACCTACCTTGAGACCAGAAGAACTAGGACAAGATGAGTCATCACTAACTTTTCTGACCAGGGACAGAATAGATAGTTCCTGATAGAATCAGAAAATAAATAAATGCAGAGCAGTACACAAACTCCTACAAGAATGTCAGATCTAATGACTTCTAAACTATGGGATCATCTGAGATGATTCTCCTGAGTTGCGTTTTACACTTGAACCTCTAACTATTCCTGGAGGTCCTATATTAATCAAAAGACAGTGGCTTACGAAATAAATTATGTTACCCACAAGTACTGTGCTCCTCTAGGCAATCATCTAAATAAGACTTGATTGCTCACTTTTACCCTAGACCAGAGATGAGAAGATATGGGGAGACAAGGACACTAGAGTCATCAAAATGAACAATCAGAATGGAAACAATGAGAATGCTGACACTTGTAAAAAGTATAATCAATGCCACTGGTCATGTGTATAAAGCCCAACCCACTGCCACCATGACCATTCAGACTCACAAAGATCTCATATAGAGTTTCTGGGACTAATTATTGATGGCAGCAGACAGCCTCACCTTTCTCTTGGGAAGTACCTCATCGGGCATGTGTGTGCCATGGATATTTTCATTAGCAACCCAATGCCTTACCCACAGCCCTCACAGATCCCTAATCTGCTATATAAATTGCCTCCAAAATCCAAAAAAATTTATAAATTTACTTTAAAAATTTACTCAAACCAGCAAATCAATGTCAATTTCTGGTGACAGAAACAGGGGCACACCTTGCAGGAACCTATGTCACAGGGGAGACAGGGCAAACAATAACAGGATCTGACATACGGTCTCCCTATGGAAGCAGACAATGACAGAGGACATTTCAGGGGCCATATGGTGGGGAAGAAATGTGGTCTGAGCCCCAAAAATGGATCTAATCAAGAAAGGAGCACTTCTGGTTGGACAGTGGAGAGAGAGAAAGACTGGGCCAATGGTTCGTGAGGGATGCAGAAGAGAGGGGAGAGGAAGGGGGGGCCTGGAAAGACACAGGTAAGGGGGGAACAATGGGTGGTCCACAGTCAGTGGCGGGGAGAGTGTGGGAGGCCCGGGGGGGCCTAAGTAAGGGTAATGTTATAGAGAGGAAGTACTGAAACCCAAATGAAGGCCAAGCATGGCAGTGGGACAAGGGGGAAGGCAGAAGGAAATAGAGGAAGGAACTAGAAGGCAAAGGACACTTGCAGAGGTCTATGTACAGACATGTACATATGTAAATATAAGCATATATTTTAAGGAGGGAATAAATCCAGATACATATATTTATATGTTTAGTTCTAAGGTAGAAGCTGCGCCTTGGACCCTTACCCAGGTGCTTTCCCACAAGGCAAGAGCACTTTGTTCTACTAATCTGGCATCTCAGAATGTTCACTGGCCCAATGCGATCACTAAAGTCAAATAGGTTCATAAGCAAATGTGGTGAAGAAAACCCATGGTGCCCAGTTACCAGAGGATATGGAGTCTGGGGTCTCAAAGCCTGAAGATAAGCAAACGACCATCTAGCTGAGAAGTATCCAAGCCCACATGGAAGAAGTGGTCATGAGGTGTCAAAAGGACCAGGCCTCAAGCATCAAGCAGGAAAAAATTGTATCACTGTAAGCAATTTCTCATGAGATGATCACTGAGGACATGTGGGGACTGAGCAAGAGTGGTAAAGATGGTACCCGGCTACAAAACATACAACATCTGAGGACTTAAAAGTTTGAGGGTGAACAAATGGTTATATGGCCCAGGAACAAAAAAGCCCACCTTAGAAGATGGACACCAGCCTGTGTGACCATGAGATGTAGAAAGAACCAGATTATCAGGCATCAAGGAACAAAAATTATATTATTGTGTGCCCACCCTCCTAACAAGATCATTGAAAACAGAAGGGAGCAGACACAGACAGAGAGGAGAAATCCGATGGCACCCAGCTACCAAAAGATAAAGCACCTGGGATTGCCGAGGCTTGAGGGTGAATGGATGGCCATCTAGCCCAGAAGCAGTAAAGTCCACATGGAAGAAAATCACTAGCATGTGTGATCACAGGGGGCTGAGGGGAGCAGACATCAAACATCAAAGGACAAGAACCACATCACTATGAATGGGGGCGGGGGGAGTGGAACGGGGACCCAAGGCCCACCTGTGGGTAATTGAACACCCTCTCACAGGGAAGTCGTAGGGAGGAGACAGGCCAGTGAGGTGCAGTGAAGTGGCGATGAAGCATACAACTTTCCTCTAGTTTCTGAAGGCTTCCTCCCCCCCAACTGTCATGGTCCCAGTTCTACCTTACAAATCCAGCTGGACTGGAGGAGGTACCCTTGTGGAGATGGGAAATGGAAATGCGGGGAACCCAGGACAGATGAACCCCTTGGGGTCAGTAGTAGGAGTGGAGTTACTGGATGGGTGGAGGAAAAGTGGAGTATATAGGAGGGGCCAATTTCGGGGATCTACACATAACCTCCTACCGGGGGGAAAGACATTGGTGGAGAGGGCGAGGGGAGACATTGGGCAGTGGGGGTTATGACAAAACAATAATGATTTATAGAGTATGGAGGGTTGGTGGGGGAGTGGGGAGCAAGGATGGAGGGGAAGGGATACGAGGCTGCTATCAGGGGCTCAGATGGAAAGGTGGAGGTTCAGAGAATGATGACAGCAACAGGCATGCTAAGAAACGTGGCACAATATATGTATTTATATATTGTGAGAAATGATGTATGAACCCCCAACAAAATGATTAAAAATAAAAATATATATTAAAAAAAAGACAGGGGCACAGAGGTGAGAATCACCTCTCAGATACATGCCATGAAACATGCCATGAAATACTTGCCATACCAGTGAATAATTTTGAGGGGTCTATGTATCCCCTCTCATTTATGTGGACCATTTAATTTAGATTCTCAGAAATAAATTTGATATTAGAGAGGGGGTAGAAATTTGAAAACATAAATCGCCAAAGGGTAATACCACTTTAAACTTTTTCATTACTCAATGCAACCACATAAGACCAGTTGACCCTGTGTTAATCCAATCTCACGTGTGCCAGAGAACTGAGCTCTAGAGTGTCTTGGGTGGTGGAGAATTGTAACTAGATGCCCAGGACTTTCTTCCAAAGAGTCTGTGGATGGACTCAGAACTCCAAGCTTTTGCCTAATTAAATGTGCAGTACCTAAGGATACTCAATCAATACTCAATACTCAATATGTTATAATTACACAACTTTAGTACACTTTTTCAAATCTTCTTTCATTTTCTTTTTATGAGAATACAATGAGCAGGAACTTAACTGATGCCAGACTCAAAAATAACGTGCCCCAACCCCCCAGCCCTTTCCTCTAAACAAGGTCACCAACTTTCATTTTAGATATCTTGAAAGTCCTGGTTCGGAAAATTATTGATTAGGACTTAGAAAGTAAAGTTCTGTGTTTCAGTTAGCTCATATACATGAGGTGAAAGTTTGATATTGCATAAGAAAGGCAAATAAAAATCGCACTTGAATTGTGGTGCTGGCAAAGAGTAAAGAAAGTACCATGGGCTGCAAAAAGGACAAACAACTGTCTTGGAAGAAATACATCCAGAATGTCTGCTCCTCAGAAGCGAAAAAGGCAGGACCTTCTCCTAAGTACTTGATGCCCCTGGAAAAGGAGCAGTGAAAAAGAAGCCCCTCCGGTGATGGATTGAGGCAGTGACTGCAAGAATAGACTCACACCTGAGAAGAATTGTGAGGTTGCTGCGGGTGCAGGCAGTGTTTCCTTCGTTGTATACAGGTTCACTCGCTAACTACATACTGCTTTGATGTCGCCAGGTGCCTTAGCAGAATACTGTCTTTGTCCTCTAACAAAGAAGTGAAACCGGGGTGTCATCCAAAATGTTATGCCCCCTGAGAAGCCTCTGAAGACCTCGATAAGCCCAGAGTGCGTTTGGGAGGGGCTTGCTGGTGAGAGGCAAGGTAGAGAAACTCCAGAATTTCCGTGTGTGAGTGTTTAGTGTGTGTGTGGGGGGGGGGGGGGGGAACACACGTAATGGATGTGGATGTTTCGGCCCCTGTGGCACCAGGCCCTCACACACCGTGGGGCCCAGGCAGAGTGACCTGGAAGAGACCCAGGGAGTCTTCCACAGCTGCTGGCCGCCAACGCGGGCTGCCGAGACGCGCGCTGCCCACCGCCAGGGGGCGGAGACTCCACGACTAGGAAGGTCTCCGCGAGGCCTCGGGGAAGGCAGGCACCGGCGAGTTTCGGCCCCAGAGTGAGGGGCGGGGCTTCAGCCCTTACCTCCAGGTAGTACAAGTCCACGGTGGTGATCTGCGAGTCCAGGAAATCTTCATAGGTGTTGAACTGAGTGACTATATTATCCACCACCGTCAGTCCTTCCTCCTGAGCCATTGCAGTTGCTGCGGACGCCAACGGCGTCCCTAGCGACGGCCGGGTCCGGAGACTCCACCCACTGGGTTCTAGCCAATCAGGGCGAGGTGGATGCTACGCCCTGCCCTAGGCGGGAAGGCCGTTCCAGACTTCCGTCTACCTGCAGGGGGCGTCGTCTCCAAGGACTCCCCGGTCGCCTTTGCGCCGAGTCCACCCGACGGGAACCTGGGAGAAATGCGGGGCAAGGAGAGCGAGGTAGAGACGGAGACTGCCAGAGTCAGACAAAGTAAGACAGGACGCGTTCCCGCTCTCATTCTAAAAGTATGTTGCAAGGTAAAGAAGAAAGCGGGGTCTGTTCCCGGGTATCTAAAGGTCCATTTACACAATGATAACATATCGAAACAGAGACCTCTGGAAATGATCTGACTAAAGACAGCTAAATGCATTCATAATTTTTTTAAGTATGTCTTGAAGGGAAATATTGCTGTTTGGTTATACACAATTTCAGACTATTCGCATCCTCAAAAGGAGGAGACAAAAGAAGATTTTATTTGTCCCAAGTATAAACTTCTTAATGAAAAACTGGAAACACTTGCTGTTGAAGCTGCCTGTTTGAAAGGGTGAGAGTTCTGCAGAAATTTTTTGGTTCTTACTAAAGACTTATTTTCCTTTAGAGCAAACATTTTGCATTTGAAAACATGGATTTAGAATAATCCAACGTGGCAACTGGAAAAGTGTTTTCAGAACCTAGTTTTGAATTTTAATATTTCCCAAATCCCCTTTGGGAATTAACATGTAACAACATTGAACATATGGTAGTTGCACTAGAGCAATCCTCTCCTTGAATTGATTTAAAAGATTTTCACAATGTGTGCTCTTTTTTTAATAAATTAAAACATCTGGAGAATAATTCACTTTCAGCCAGCTTTCCCAATTAAAAAAAAATCCACCTTAAACATTGGCATATTATGATTGTACACATTTTCAGTAACACAAAAATTCTAAGATATTACTAACATTTTTTTAACTTAATGAATATCTTTTTGTTGTTTGTGGATTTTTTGCAATATTTTAACTCTTACAGCTATTTTATTATTATTATTATTATTATTATATTATCATTATTATTATTATTATTACAGCTTTCATACTTGTATCAAGTATTTCCAAATATTTTCTACTTGAGCCCTTGGTATAAGCTCCTCTTTCCCCCTCCTTTTTTTTTAAAAAAAATCATTTTATTGGAGGCTCATTTAATGAAGATCATTTAAATGTTTTAGAGAGCACTTTAAGCATTTTTTCTTTCAAATCATTTTATTAGGACCTAATCGAGATATTATACCACTGTATACTTCAGCTATATCACTGTTATACAATCGTTTCTAATCAGTTTCTAAATATCTTTTTCTTGTTGTACTACTATTATAGTCGTCCCTATTATTCCCAGGTCGTCCCAGGTTATTCCCACTCCTCGAGTATAGCAAGAGGAGAATCACCAAAGCCTGATTCCCTGAGTCGACCCTCTTGCCATACTTGAGGAGTGGGAATAGCCTGGAGAACAGTATTGTAGAGACAACTCTAATGGGTTAAAAAGATAACCCTAACATGGACACTAAAACCTTTCTATACCATCTTCCCTCCACCCTCCCAGTATTGCCACTCTCACACTGGTCCTGAAGAGATCAACTGTCCTGGATTCCCTGTATTTCCAATTCCTATCTGGACCAGTGTACATCCTCGTGTCTAGCCAGATTTGTAAGGTAGAATTGGGATCATGATAGTTAAAAACCTATCAAGCATAAAGTATATCTAAAGAGCTGTCAGGTGTTGGGACTGTTGAGCGCCCAGATTTTCTCCCTTCATTATCATCTATCAAATTCAGTGATTAAATTGCCTTTAAAATTATGCTTAATGTGAAGACTATGGATGACAGCGGAAACTGTCAAAATATATTTGCAGGATGGACTCAGGAAATAAGCATCTGGTGATTTTCCTTTTGCCATTCTTGAGGAGTGGGACTAACCAGGAGGTCAGCATTCTGTCTCACCTTCCCTCCAGCCACCCACGGGGAAAGAGGGAAATAAGGATCCACATATTACCTCCTTCCTGGAGTACAGACAACAGGAAAATGGTGAAGGGCGACATCGGACACTGTAATATTTGACAAAATAATAATAATTTTTAAATTATCAAGGATTCGTGAGGGAGGAGTGGGGAGGGAGTGAAAAGATGAGGAGCTGTTACCAAGGGCTTAAGTAGAAAGCAACCATTTTGAGAATGACGAGGGCAACAAATTACAAATGTGCTTGACACACAATGGGTGTGTGTCTGCATTGTGATAAGAGTTGTAAGAGCCCCCAATAAAATGATTTTTTCGAAAATAGCAACAAATAAGAAAAATAAATACAACAACTTTGAGTGAACGTCCCCTACCTGCTAGATATTTTCCAAAGAACTATCCCTATATACCTTTGGCAATTGCTATTTGCATTAAAATTAACAACAATCAGCAAAATAATAAAATTCAATATTGTAAAAGACAGCAATTTAAATAGCCCAAGAGTAGAGATAAAACCTATGTGATACAGATACTGTAACTAAGGAATGAATCAGTCTCAGTATTCTATATCTATAACATAGAGAGCTCTCTTTGAGGCATCTTCAATAAGTTCACAGAGAAATTTACTTTAAATTTTTAAAATAAAATGTATTTCTCAACATATGCTTTATCAATTCAAGGCACTACTATCAACAGTGATTCCAATTATCTAGTCCATCCCTAAAAAATGAAAATCTTGGAAATTGGACCGCATGAATGTAGTTTTTTCTTTTTTTGACATTATTAACTGAAGAAGAAAAAAACTCACTTTCATTGAG
>PVJH01000867.1:0-245204 GCA_004026705.1 Nesogale talazaci
GGATTGGCCTCTGTTGACTCTACCTCATTAACATAAGCTGTAAAACATTGGCTTTATATACCCTGAGTTTTGCCCCAATAAACGAGGCTTGATCAGAAACCTGTCTTGCCTCCATTCTTCGCGCCCCCTGCCCATCTTCGTCTTCCAGGCTCCGGACCCAGAGATCCACGCTGCGAATGCCCCGCGGGCCGGGGCACAGGTGCACAACTTATTCATAGCAATTAGCTGTGCAACTCTACCCTTAGTCAATATAATTGCCCCACCACCATTAACCTTTCGACCTCTGCTAACTACTAGCAAACTTTGTTTTGATTTCTTTCACTTAGTACAGTATTGTCAAATACTTTCCTTTCTTCTACTTGAGTAGCATTCAATTGTATGCACGTGCCACATTTAGTTACTTCATTCATCCGTTGAACATTTACCTTGCTTTCATCTTTTGGCTATTGTAATTATGCGGCAATAAACATTGGTGTACAAGTCTCTGAGTTTCTACTTTCACAATTTTGGTGTATGTGTGTGTGTGTGTGTGGGGGGGGGGTTGGTGGCATATACCCAAGGACAAAACTGCTGGGTCATGTAATAGTCTTTAGATTTTTTTGGGGGGGGGCATCACTGCCCTCTGGTGGTGGGAGCAGGAGGCCCAGCCTCACTGCTGGAATTGAACCTCCGTCCCAGTGGGCCGCAGTCCTGTGCACAACCACTACGCCACCGGGGCTCAGCCCCTGTTTTTAGGTTTTAAAGATTTTTTTTTCGCTCTTCAGAACTTTTTAGAAACCCCACACAATTTTCCAAAACAGCTGTACCATTCTATAGTCACACCAGCAATGGATAATGGTTCCAAATGCTCCTCATCTTAGCCAACAGTTGCTATTTTCTGGGTTTTTAAAAAACCTTTTTGGGCTGAGCCCCGGTGGCGTTGTGGTTGTGTGCAGGACTGTGGCCCACTGGGTTGGCCGTTCAAATCCAGCAGCAGCAAGGCTGGGCCTCCTACTCCTACCAGAGGGCAATGATGCCCCCCAAAACAAAACAAAAAAAACAACTTTTTATTGTGAATTGAGTGAAGGTCTACAGAACAGACCAATTTTCCATTCAACTATTCATACACATTTTGTTCCATGTCATTGATTGCAATCCACACAGTGTAATATCATTTATCCCACTTCCTCTTTGTGTTTCTTATTTATTTATTTATTTATTTATTTATTTATTTTAGGCATCACTGCCCTCAGGTGGTGGGAGTAGGAGACCCAGCCTTTGCTCCTGGGAGCTGGAATCAAACCTCCATCCCAGTGGGCCACAGTCCCACGCACAACCACTATGCCACCGGGGCTCACCCCATTGTGTTTCTTATTTTAATTCCTACTTTATCAGTCCTTTTGAACTTTGTCCTTGGGTAAATGCTGCTCCTTTGATCTCAAATGATTGATTATGCTAAGGTGTACATACCATCATAGTATTGCTCACCTTATAGATTCATCTATGACTTGCTTGAAAATTGAGCCAGAGTTGAGTTCAGTTCTGAACCTGAAAGGCCATAGTCTGACTCCAACCATTGAACCTGATTTTTGTTTGTTTTGTTTTGTTGTTGTTGTTTGGGGGGGGGGCATCACTGCCCTCAGGTGGTGGGAGTAGGAGGCCCAGCCTTTGCTGCTGGGAGCTGGAATTGAACCTCCATCCCAGTGGGCCGCAGTCCCGCGCACAACCACTATGCCACCGGGGCTCAGTCCGAACCTGATTTTTATGATTTGGGTTTTGTTCCACATTTTTCTCCCACTGTACCCATAGCTTTCTGATGTGATTTCTTACAGAATAATTGATAACAGTAGCTAGGCACTATCTAGTTTTTCTGGTCTTATGATCATAGAGGTTAATATTTTTGCATAGTCTATTTGTTTACTGGATTGTTTCCATGTATTTCATTTCTCTTGACTCTCATTTCCTGAGGAAAGGGAGAAAACAAGATTTATTTTTATTTTACCTTAACTATCCTATTGGGTGAAATGTCTCATCATGATTTTGATTTATATTTCTCTGCTGGCTATTGCTGTTCAACATCTTCTCATTTATTTGGTTGTCATTTGAATGTCCTCTTTGGTGAGATGCTTATTCAAATTTTGTGCCCAGTTAATGATTGAGCTAATTGTCTTTTTATTCTTAAGTTCTCTAAGTTTGTTATACATTGTGACTATTAGATTCTGTTCTAGGAGGGTGGGAAGACCTCAAATTTAGATGTGTTTTATAGAGACCTCTTTTTTAAGTCTTAAACACAAAAAACATAGAACTTTCCAGATTTTAAACCCTTCTTCTGTAGTCCCTTGCTCTGCTCCAACCACTGCTTCATGGTCTAGGGACAGGTTCTGCATGAGCAGAATTAAGTGTCCTGGAATTTCTATTCTATGCAAAGTTATTCACAATTTGCTAAGATCCACAGAGTTAATGCTCTTGCATTGTCAATGAAACGCAAATATCTTTCTGGTACTCTCTTATTTCAACCAAGATTCATCTAACATCGAGTGGAATAACTCATGCCATGTCCCTACTGAATCCAGCTTCAATTTCTGTCCGTTCTCTGTCAATGTATTACTGCAACCATTTTTAAACCATTTCAGAAAAAAAATTACTTGCATGCAATATTGAAGATGTTGTTTGATAATTTCTGCACTCAGGTCACTTTCTGTAGATGTGCACAAATATGGATCTCTTCCAGTTGGTTGGTCATGTAACTGTCTTCTAAATTTCTTGGCACAGACAAATGAGTTGGTAGTCTGCCAGTTCCCAGAGGCTTGTTTCTATGAATGCCTTCATTCCTTCATTGCAACTTGGACTTCTTCCTTCAATACCATTCACTCTTCTTGAGGATGTACTACCTCTTTTTTTTTTTTTGTGGGCGTCACTGCCTCTGGTGGTTGTGGGCGCTACCCAGTGGCGCTCCTGAGAGCCACTGCTGGATTTGAACCACCAAGCTCGCGGGCTGCAGTTCCGCACTCAACCACTTATGCCACCAGGGCTCAGCCCCATGTACTACCTCTTGAAATAGTTGAACATCAGCTATTTTTTGATACAGTGACTCTTTGTGCTCCTTGCATCTTCTTTTGATGGTTCTATGTCATTAAAGATTTTTCCCTTAGAATCTTTCAACATTTCAATTCGAGGCTTAAATTTCTTCTTCAGTTCTTTCAGCTTGTGATACACTGAACATGTTCTTCCTTTATGACTTTCTAACTTCGGGTCTTTGCACATTTCCTTATAATACTCAACTTTGTCTCCTTTTTGCTGCCCTTTCAAAATTTCTGTTCAACTCTTTTTTTTGGCCGGTGGGTGGGGGGGGGGCATCACTGCCCTCTGGTGGGAGTGGGAGGCCCAGCCTTGCTCCTGTAGAGCTGCTGCTGGATTTGAACTGCCAAGCCAGTGGGCCTCAGTCCCGCACTCAACCACTATGCCACCGGGGCTCAGCCCGCTCTGTTCAACTCTTTTAATTCATTTCTGAAAGCTAAGGTAACCCATATGTGACTCCCCCAGGGCTTGAATTCTAAAGTAAAAAGTATTTTCTTCTTTCTTGTACTCATTGTTATTAGCTCCACATTTACCCCCAACCTCCCCTCCCTTATTCCCAAGAAACCATTAATCCAGTTGCTGTATCTGTAGATTAATTTATCCTAGAATTTACATACAGAAAAACATTTTTAGAGTCATAACAATATAAAATTGAGAAAAACTTCAATAAAAAAGAAAGCAGAAAATATTAAAAAGTTGAACAAACGGGCTGAGCCCCGGTGGCGTAATGGTTGTGCGCGGGACTGCGGCCCACTGGGACGGAGGTTCAATTCCAGCAGTGGGGCTGGGCCTCCTACTCCCACCACCGGAGAGCAGTGATGCCAAAAAAAAAAAAAGTTGAACAAACTTCAAATGATACAAAAAAGCAGATCAAATGACAAGGTGTTACATTTGATCCAAAGCACATCTGTAATAATCCATTTCCAATGCATTCTGTATGATAGGAAGGCTACTCACAACACTGGTCTATCACCACGGTGGATTTACCAGAGGTTAAATTCACATGTATTTCCCCTTCACTTTTTTTTAAAACTGGAAAAATTTTTGAATGGGTCAAAAGGCAGATCAGATGATACAGTGTTACCTTTTAACCTAACTCTTGTTGTTGGGCATAGTGTTTATGTATTGGGTGAGATCACCAGCAGATCTGAGAAAGACTGGGCTTTTGACTTCTATAAACAGGTAAAATCTCAGAAACCCAAAGGGGTTGGTCAGAGTCAGCATTGAACCGATGGCAGTGAGGTTGGTTATCGTTGTAAGGTGCCATCGAGTTGGTTCCAACCCAAAACAACTCTGTGCCCAACAGAACAAATCCATACATGGGTTCAGTGTCCTTCCTCCAAAGTGGGGAGTTGAGTCCTTCTTGCTTGTCTGTTCTTATAGTCTGGAAATTCTGCTGAAGACTATTTCCTTTGGGTGACCGCGCTGACATTTGAAATACCAATAGCATAGCTTCAAGCATCACACCAACACACAGCCCCCACAATCTGACAAACTGACACCGGTGGTTGACCTAACTGCATCTACCATAATTGCTCTTGTTTTTTTTGGGCGGGGGCATCACTGCCCTCTGGTGGTGGGAGTAGGAGGCCCAACCTTTGCTCCATGGAGCTAGAATCGAACCTCCATCCCAGTGGGCCGTAGTCCCGCGCACATCCACTACGTCACCGGGACCAGGGCTCAGCCCCATAATTTCTCTTATAATGCTTTTTGTTTGATAACAAGGCTATTCACATCCCTCAACTATAGTCAGAGGCTTTATCAGAGACTTAGCCCATATAGGGACCCCAAAAGTGGATTCTGGGCTTCACTGTCACCCAGAGCCATCTATAAACTGGGTGTTCACAATGAAAGCTCTCAGACTATTCCTTCCTTTGGATTTAGGGTTTTTTTTTGTGGGCTTCAACATCACCACTGTGAGGATGGTTGGCACAGGACTGACAGAACCAATTTGACTAACCAACTAACAAGAAAAAAATCCATGAATCAGGCTTGAGCTTTATAGAAGTTTTCTGGATTAGACGGGTTACCCACCCAGAGTCATCCTTCATCAATTTTGAATTTGTTTTTTCGTGTGAGGTGAAGTATGGATCCTGTTTCAGTTTCTACATGGGGAGATCTAACTTTCCTATTACAATTAAAGAGAAAATTATTTCCTTATTAAAATAATTTCACAGTGTGCCTTCTTAGTGCAGTAGGCAGTGAGTCAGTCTCATAAATAATTTGGCACCCTTGTCAAAAATCATGAGTTTATTTCTGGACTCTCAATTCTATTTCATGAATCTGTATCTATTGTCATATACCAGACTGTTTTGATGACTGCATCTATATAATATGTGTGACACAAACATTTAAGCACAAGCAATTAAGTGTTGGTGACTTGAGTGTACCCACAGGTATCTCAGAAGAAAGTCCCTGCGATAGCCTTGAAAATGCTGTGGAGTGAGGTTCTTCTCTGAAATCCATGGGGTCCATGTGTTGGAATGAAGCCTACGCCAACTGGATTGGTTTATTTGCTTTAAAATAGATCATATTAAGAGACAAAAGCAACAACAGCAAAACACTGAAAATAACAAGTGCTATTAAGAATGTGGGCATAAACAATTGGACATCCCCTAACACAGGGGTCACAAGGAAGAGATGAGCCAGTCAGGGTACAGTAGAGCCCCGATGAAGCATACAACTTTCCTTTCGTTCTCTAAGGCTTCCTCCCACCCACCCCCACTACCCTGCCAATTCTACCTTACAAATCTGGCTAGCCCAGAGGATGTACATGGGTACAGATAAGAGCTATAAACACAGGGAATCCAGGACAGATTATGAGAGTATGGAAACCAGGAGGGTAAGGGAAGGTGAGGGGAGAAAGGGAGAACTGATCACATTGATCTACATATAACACTTTCCCAGGAGGATGAACAACAGAAAAGTAAATGAAGGGAGATAGTGGGGTCGGTGTAAGACATGAAATTTTTAAAAAATAAATTATCAAGGGTTCATGGGGGAGGGAGGGAGAGGAGGGGAGATCGAGAAATGAGCTTATATCAAGGGCTTAAGTATAAAGAAATTTTTGTTTGTTTGTTTGTTTGTTTGTTTTGTTTTTGGGGCATCACTGCTCTCAGTGGTGGGAGTAGGAAGCCCAGCCCCACTGCTGGAATTGAACCTCCGTCCCAGTGGGCCGCAGTCCCGCGCACAACCACTACGCCACCGGGGCTCAGCCCAAGAAATTTTTTTGAAAATGATGACAACATATGTACAAATGTGCTTGACATAATGGATGGATGTATAGATTGTGATAAGAACTGTAAGAGCCCCCAAGATAATGACTTAAAAAGAAACAAACAAAAAAGAATCTGGGGGAATGGGAACTTTTGCCCATTGCTGGTGGAAATGTAAAATAATGCAGACCTTATGAAAATTAGTTTGGAGGTTCTCATAAAGTTAAATATAGATTATGACCCAGTAGTTTCACTCTTAGGACTTTCCAACGATTTTTTTATCGCCACTTAGCGACATTGATTGTAAGCTGAAAGTCATGTAACCATTCTCACACTCATTTCTGCATCATTCCTCCTCCATTAACATTTACCGACTACCCCAGAAGGGTCCTATCTAAACTTGTGAGTTGTTATAGGAATTTCAAACAATTTTAAACAGAGATTCAAACAGCCTGGTAGACCCATGTTTATTAAGGCATTATTCACAAAAATCAAAAGGGGGCAATAACCCAAGTGCTTATCCCCAGGTGAACAGATAAACAAAATAGGAAACACTCACTGCCATCCAGCTGATTTCAAGTCAAAACCACTATTCACACCAACCCCTAAATCCCAAACTCACTGCCACAGAGGCAAAGCCAATGGCTGGTGCCTTCCCACAGAGATGGTAATGGTCTCAAACTGCCAACTTCACAGTGGTAGCCCAGTGACTAGCTTCCACCCCACCGGGCTCCTGAGAGAGAGGTTGCTGAAAAACATGTAAGGAAAGCAAACCCAGGGTCCTGGAGCCCATGAGAACTCACAGCAACCCCTTAGGACAGGGGAGAACTGAGGCTGGGAGTGTCTGAGATGGTCACGCTTTGTTTTTCCTCCCCACAGACATACAGTAGAGTCTTATTCAGCTAGAGAGAAATGAAACTCGGACACAGGCTGAGGTATGGATTTTGGAAACATTAGGCTAAGTGAAGTAAAGTCGTCACAAATGGGAAAATATTCTATGAATCCCACTTATGTGAAATATTTTCTGTGTTCCAATAGGTAGTCAAAGTGGATGGGTGGTTACCAGGTAGCGAGAGGGAGACAGGAGTAGGGAATTCTTGCTTAATGTACAGAGTTTGAGACGATAAAAACATTTGGAAATTTAGGTAAGTAGTGGTAATGGAGCGGTAATGGAGCCCAACTGGTCACCAGTTGGGCTGCTAACTGCAAGGTCGGCAGTTCAAACCCAGCAGGTTTCATCAAGGTTAGTCTCAGAAACCTTCCTTGGCAGTGCTGTTCTGCCCCCAGGGTCCCTGTGAGTCCAGAGGCTGCGAGTCTGGAGACAGGCTCTCTGGGCGGTGGCCTTTGTCTGTCCCCTGCTGGTCGCACAGGGTTGTTAGCCTTGCATCACACCGGAAATCTACACTTAAAAATGGCTCAAATGGCAAATGCTATGTTCGTCTATTTGGTCACCCACAAAAAAGGTCTGGATAATGAATGTATTGTGTCACTGTCCACATACTGATTGTCTGCTAAAACGTATCCTACTTGGCACAATGTTATCATTATGGGAAACTGTTACAAGTAAGAAATTATACAGGCTGAGTCCTGGTGGTGCAGTGGTTGTGTGTGCAGAACTGCGGCCCACAGGGTTGACGGTTCAAATCCAGCAGCAGCTCTCCAGGATCAAGGCTGGGCTTCCTACTCCCACCAGGGCAGTGATGCCACACAAAAGAAGAAATGATACAAAGAAATCATGTACTTTCTACATAATGGTCACATCTTGCACTGTTAGTGTCATCTTAGTGAAACCTTTTGAGAAACTTGTGCATGGTTTCTTTGTATCATTTCTTACAAGTTTCTCAAAACAAAGGGGTTTCATTATGAAGATAATACGGGACCATTTTTAGGCCCCGCAAGCTAAATATTTGCATCTCTTGACAGCAAAAAGAGAATGATTGTTTCGTGGATGGAGTGAGAGTCGGGAGGATGAGAAGGAAGCAAGAGAAGCCGCACGGCTGGCCCAGTGGCTCCCGCCCCACAGGAAGGTCTCTAGGAGCGCTCCCGGCGCAGGCCCGGCCCTTGTCCCGCCATCTCTAGGGTGACCAGGAGTGGGAATGGGCGCGATGGCAGCGAGTTCGGTGGGGGTGGGGTGATCCCTATTCCGGCCTCTGACAGCCTGACTTCGCCCGGGCCTCTTTCGCCTCCGGTTTCCCATCGGACCTGAGAGAACCACGCCAGCGCTCGCTGAGCTGCAAAAACAAGGGTCCTGCAAGTTTAATCTTCCGCCCAGAATGACTCATTTCCGGTCACCGACTCCCTCCCCCCGGAAGAAAGGCCTGATGTAAACACCGGAGCCGGGCGCCAGGGCCCTGGAGGTCAGCAAGCCGGGCCGCGGGCGGCACCGAGAGCGAGACCCGCGATCCGGGGCCCGCGGAGGCAGTCAGTGCCGGCGGCGGGAGCTCCAGTGCGGGACGAGAACAGGTTGGAATCCGGGGGTGGCTGGGGGCCTTTGATGGATGACGGGAGGGGGGGTGTCTAGCCTAGAGAGCTGGCGTTGGTTCTGCACTTAGGAGTTTGAGTTTGAGAACCCCCCCCCCCCGCCCCGTCCACAGGGTCTTACGGGGAGGGACCCGGCAAGCATCCTGAGTAAGGCTCTGAGAATGCGATTTTGCCGGCTGGAGGTGGGGTCTACAATAAGCGTCCTAGAAGGTGGGATTCTCCAAAGAATACTCCTTGGGGAGTGGGGGGCTCAGGAGGGTGCGGTGGAAAGGAAAGGAGGAGATTAAGGGGCCTTGACTCCTACAAGGGGTGGCCCAGGGAGGGACATGTGCCCTGAAGAGTCTTTCAAGGGGAGAGGGGCTTTCAAGGGAGGATGGAGTAGGGAGGTCTTGAACACAAGACAGATCTTGGGAAAAGGAGGTCTCCCAGGTTATGTGGGTGCTAGGGGGCCTGACAAGGGTCTTAAAGGGTAAAGGTGCCTGTAGGAGGAGGGTCTTTGAAAGAGGGTTAAGGGTCTGGAGAAGGAATCAAGTTCCGAGGGTTGGGACAGGCCTGTTTTTGTTGAAACTGCAGCGCACAAGTAAGGGTGGGGAATATGGCCTGATAAGGGAATCTCCAAATAAAATTTGTAGGGCATCAGAGGCGAGGGAATGCTCTGATTGGCCCTGGTTGAGCAAAAATTAGCATGGTTCAAGGAAGACATGATACTTTGAAGGGGTTTGGGGAAGATTTTGGAAGGACTCCTGGGTAATGAGATAAGTATGAGATCCAGTTCAAAGGACATGGGGGAGTGGTGGTTCTTCCCTGCCCCTTTTTGCTCTCAGCGGTACATTACCCAAAGTATATCTTAGGGGCAGGTCAAGGCAGTTCAAGGAGGAGGTGAGGTTCCAGGAGGGAGACTGCTGTGAGTGGTAGGTCACCCATCTTTTATATTCAGAGCAGGCCAAGGAGATTCAGGAAGAGGTGAATTTCTACGCCCCTCGTTCCCCCATTGGCAAATGGAATAAAGTTCTAGTCTTAGTGCGAAGACAGTGAGGGGGAAGGGTGTTTTCAAGCAAGTTTGAGCATGATTGCCAGACTGAGATGGGGATGAGCTAGTCGTGGGATAGCCCCTATCATTTGCTTCCTGACAATGAGCTAATGTGTGTGTGTGGTGGGGGGCAGGAGGGGTAGCCAGAATGTGAGGAGATGGGGGTCCATCCAAGTCAGGGTAGATCTAAGATGAGGTGGAGTGGTCCCTGGTCATACTGTTAGGGGTCTGGGGAGCTAATGCAGAGACCCCCAGTACTTCACCCTGTTGTTATCTTCTCTGCAGTCTGACTGAGATCAGTGGTTAGCAGGGTGGGTTCGACATCAAGTAAGTCAACTGGCGGACAGAGTGGTAGGGAGACTCCCAAACTCTTCATAACCCTACCCAACCCCATTTGTGTCCAGGAGAACAGTTTTGGACCATGACTCAGCAACCACTTCGAGGAGTGACCAGCCTACGTTTCAACCAAGACCAGAGTGAGAAAGACTTGTGCCTATACACCCTTTGGGGAAAGAGAAAGGGTGGGAGGGAAAGGCCACTATCTCCCCCCACCTCTCTGCAGCTGGGTCCCCTCCCTTGAGGAAAGGAGGGAGGGTAGAAAGGAGCGATCACCAGCTCCCCCATCCTCTGAGGCAGCCTGGGCTTCTCTCACACACACAACCCCCCCAGGCTGTTTTTGCTGTGCCATGGAGACTGGCGTGCGCATCTACAATGTGGAGCCATTGATGGAGAAGGGGCATTTGGGTGAGTGGTTAGAGGGAGGAACACCAGGCAGAAAGGATGAGCCGGGCATTGGCTCCCACTGACACTGACACCCTCGTCCCTATCCAGACCACGAGCAGGTAGGCAGCATGGGCCTGGTGGAGATGCTACACCGCTCCAATCTGCTGGCCCTGGTCGGCGGCGGTAGCAGTCCCAAATTCTCAGAGATCTCAGGTAAGTGCCCTTGTTCTGCCCTTGGTCCACATTCCCCAGATGCCTGGCCTCCCACAGGTCCCTGCAGGCCCTGGTGTAGAACAGCGCCAGTGTCCCTCAGTCACCACACAGGGAAGCCTGCAGCTCAAGAAGGTTCTTCTTTGGTTTTCACTTAGCAAATGCTGAAGTGCTTGTCCTGGGCTTGACCCTTATCTATGTCACACTTACCCTGAGCCAGTGGTGTTCTAAGTAGTGTACATCTATTAACTCATAATCCATCCCATGTAGCGTCATCTCCCATTTTAACAGATGAGGAAACTGAGGCTCAGAGAGATTAAGTGACTTGAGCCAAAGCATGCAAGTAATAGATTTCAAAATCTTGGAACAGCCTCCCCAACACTGCCTTGCTTTGAGTCTCAAG
This sequence comes from Nesogale talazaci, assembly GCA_004026705.1. Classification (NCBI taxonomy): domain Eukaryota; kingdom Metazoa; phylum Chordata; class Mammalia; order Afrosoricida; family Tenrecidae; genus Nesogale; species Nesogale talazaci. Next base: position 11,120 of record PVJH01000867.1, read on the forward strand.
CTCCATCTTTTCAAAGGGGTTTTTCTTGTTGATCCTACTGGGACAAGACAAGAATCACCGGAGGAGAGTCTCTGAGCCCTAGCATCCCTCACCAAAAGTTCTTGGGTGGGTGTGGTATGAACTGAGGCCCTGGCTACCGAAATCGTTATGTAAGTCCTCCCCTGGTTGCTGAGGAAGAGGAGATGGGGGGTCCTTGCCATCCTTGACCAGACACTCAACTCCTTCCAGCCTCAGTTTCCTCCCCCTGGAAATGGGGAGAACTGTTCCAGAACCGGTTCTCTCAGGGATAATGTTCACAAGTGCTCTTGGATGCTGAATGGGGAGGAGGGGTGGCTGCTATGTTAGCACGGCTTTCCTTCCTTCCTACTCACCTGCACAGCAGTGCTGATCTGGGACGATGCACGAGAAGGCAAGGACTCCAAGGACAAGCTGGTGCTGGAGTTCACCTTCACCAAGCCGGTGCTGGCTGTGCGGATGCGCCATGACAAGTGAGCCTCGGGCAGAGCGAGGGAGGTGGTGTGAATGGGTCAGAAGTCTCCATAGCAGGGGGTCTCCTCATGCCAACTCATGCTTAAGTCACATGATGCCTACAGGATTGTGATCGTGCTGAGGAACCGTATCTACGTGTACTCCTTCCCTGACAGTCCCCGGAAGCTCTTTGAGTTTGACACCCGGGACAACCCCAAGGGTGAGGAGCCAGCTACTGAGGTGTAAGGGTGGGGGGTAGTGGATGGGCTGAGGGTTCCATGTGCCATGCATGTGTATGACGTCTCATGGATCAGTCTCACCTCGTGCGGTTCTGTCCATTCTCCACCTGCCACCCACCGCCACTCTGTCATACCATGTCATATGTGGTTGGGACCCCAACCATCACACTGTTGCTACTGCTTCAGAACTGTCATTTTGCTACTGCTATGAATCATACAGATATTTGATATGTAGGATGTATTTTCATTGTTACAAATTGAACATAATTAAAACTAGTGATGAATCACAAAAACAATATGTAGTTATGTATTGTGAAATATTTCTTTTTTTTACATTTTTTGGGGGGCATCACTGTCCTCTGGTGGTAGGAGTAGGAGGTCCAGCTTTTTTGCTCCTGTGGAGCCGCTGCTGGAATTGAACCTCCATCCCAGTGGGCCGCAGTCCCGTGCACAACCACTATGCCACCGGGGCTCAGCTTGAAATATTTATTTCCTTTTTGTTTGTTTGTTTATTTTTTGGACATCACTGCCCTCTGGTGGTGGGAGTAGGAGGCCCAGCCTTTGCTCCTATGGAGCTGGAATTGAACCTCCATCCCAGTGGGCCGCAGTCCTGAAATATGTATTTCTAATAACAAATAAATGAAATTTTGTCTGGAAGCATGGTGTAGCAAGGGTAACAGTCTTCATACCGGGTACTCCTATGTGGGCATATCTGTATGTGGGCGGACCCGCCTGGAGACAGAAAGGAGCAGTGTCTCACTTCCTAAGGCCATCAGAAATATGTGTTTTCTGATGGTCTTAGACAACTCCTGTGAAAGGGTCATTCAAACCCCCAAGGGGGTCACAACCCACAGGTTGAGAAACGCTGCTCTACAAACTGTCCCACTGCCCAGCTCTCTGCCTTTCATTTACCAGCGCCAACCCCCACCCCCCCTTCATACCCTAGGACTCTGTGACCTCTGCCCCAGCCTGGAGAAACAACTATTAGTGTTCCCAGGACACAAGTGCGGGAGTCTGCAGCTTGTGGTGAGCTGACCAGTGTGTTGGTGGGTGGGCTGGCTCTCTCTTCCCACTCCACCACTAAGGCCCCAACCACCCCTTCTGCCCCCAGGACCTGGCGAGCACAAAACCTGGTACTTCGTCAGCTCCGTTTACCATCAATGCACATCAGAGCGATATAGCCTGCATGTCCCTGAACCAGCCAGGCACTGTAGTGGCCTCAGCCTCCCAGAAAGGCACCCTGATTCGTCTTTTTGACACACAGTCCAAGGAGAAACTGGTGGAACTGCGCCGAGGAACGGACCCTGCCACCCTTTACTGGTGAGCACAGGATACGGAGGGTGAGCTGGTGACCCCAGCCATCCCACATTCTAGGTGAGCATTAATCTCTGGATCTCTCTTCCAGCATCAACTTCAGCCATGACTCCTCCTTCCTCTGCGCCTCCAGTGATAAGGGCACAGTCCATATCTTTGCTCTCAAGGACACCCGCCTCAACCGCCGCTCAGCGTGAGTACCCCCTCCCCTCCCCACCCCCTGCCTTGTCCCCATCCTCCCCATGTACCACACCTGGACTTAGCCAATGCTGTCTGCAGGCTGGCTCGTGTGGGCAAGGTGGGGCCTATGATTGGGCAGTATGTGGACTCTCAATGGAGCCTGGCAAGCTTCACGGTGCCTGCTGAGTCTGCCTGCATCTGCGCCTTTGGACGCAATACTTCCAAGAATGTCAACTCTGTCATTGGTGAGTGAAATTAGCACCTTGTTGGAGGTACTGCATGGACAGAGTTGAAGTTGAGGGAATTCCAGGGTCATGAGGCACCTGAGCGAACCGAAGGTGTGGTTCAGCTCCAGGAACAGTACGGGCGGGGGGCATGGAGGCTGAGGCCAGAGCAGACCCTAGGCTATGCGACCCTGGAAAGGAGTGGCGGGTGTGACTTGCAGCCTAAGGTTGTACTCTTTTCCTCTTCCCCTTCTAGCCATCTGTGTGGATGGGACCTTCCACAAGTACGTCTTCACTCCGGATGGCAACTGCAACAGGGAGGCTTTTGACGTGTACCTTGACATCTGTGATGATGATGACTTTTGAGGACCTTGGGGAACTGTGTTAGGGACCTGCAGTAGCAGTTTGCATAGCTGTGCCTTTGGGGAAGGGTTGATATGGAGGCCACAGCCAGCAAGCATTACTGGGGTGGGGAGGGATGTTCACTTTCCATTCAGTAGAGCTGGGTGTCTGTAAACAGTGAAGCACTTCTTCCTGACCACATGCCTGCCGGGTCAGGTTCCGGACACAGCCTCCTCCCCAGGCTTTGAGCCTGCAGGAGACCTCCAGGGACCTGGAGGGAATGCCCTCATCCAATCGGAAGGGATTAAAGAAGACCTCCAGAAAGAATCTCTGATGTGATGAATGTAAATAAAAAAGCAAAACAAAAGCACCAACAACCAAAGAGCACTGCCATGGAATCTGACTGGTGGGGTTTCCAGTGCTACAATTCTTTACAGAAGTGGATTATAGCATCTCTCTCCTGTAGAATGGAACAGTGTGTTTAAAACATTCACCTTGGGGTTAGCAGCCAAGCCCTTTAGCTACTGTCCCACCAAGGCTCCTATAAAAATCAAGGGTCCTTAGTGGCATTTATGACGATCTGAGGTGAGAAGGGGCTGCCAGAAGTGGCAGAAAGCACCCTGAGAGAGCAGCGGAGAAAGGGACCAAGCTTCCTTTTGGTAGCACCAGTGTTCTTATCTCTGGAGGAGTCTTCCGTGCATTCCCCACCCCCACCCCGCCTAGCAGTGAATGTGGGAACTTCCCTCCTAGTCCCCTACCCTCCAGTGGCGGAGGCTTGATTTCCCAGAAACCTCAGTGGCTCCCCAACCCTGCCTTTCATTTGCATTTCCGGTCATGTGGGTGAATTGCCATCTAGGCGGTGCAGTCCCTTTAAGGGGTGGGAGCCAAGTCAAGATTTTATCCCCGTGTCCCTTAAGGTGGCGCGAGGTAGTTCAGGCGCCTGTTCGGCTGGTCCAGTGGCTGTTTGGCTGGTCCAGCAACAGTGAGCTGCAGGATGTCGGAGGTGCGGCTGCCACCGCTACGTGCCCTTGAAGACTTTGTTCTGGGCTCAGCGCGTTTAGCGGCCCCAAATCTGGGCGATCCGCAGAGATGGTGCCACCGTGTCATCAACAACCTCCTCTATTACCAAACCAACTACTTAATATGCCTGGGCATCGGTCTCGCTCTGGCTGGGTGAGTGAGGAAGTGCGCAGGGCTGAGGTGGGGGAGGCTTACTGAGAACTACGTGGGAGACTCTGAGTTGGATGGAAGGCCTGGAGGGCAAATCCAGTGGCGATGGAAGGCCTGAAGTGGAGAATGGAAGACGTGGACCCAGGTTAAGGAACCACCGAGGGGGGATGGAACCTGGTTAGGGGGTAGGGAGTCCCTGAGGGGTACAAAATTAAGGATCTGGGTTTGTTTGTTAACCAAAGGATTTGGAAGGTTCAGTCCATCAAGAGGTGTGTGGGAAGAAAAGTCTAGCATCATGGGGTGTCAGCCATCGCAAATCTATCTCTACTCTTTGACACATCTGGGGTTTTTGCTTGGGGGGAAGCTGGAAGGAAGTGGAGGGGCTGAAGGGGCATCTTAGGGGAAGATGGAGATAGCCTGCAACTGAATGTGATGGAGAGGGTACCTGAGGGGCTGAGCATCACCAGAGAGGGTCTCTGAGAGTGGCTGCTGCAGGTGGAGGTGGTGGAGGCACCTGAGGGGCTGAGCATCACCAGAGAGGGTCTCTGAGAGTGGCCGCTGCAGGTGGAGGTGCCCGCGATGTTGACTGGTAGTGCTTTATTACCATGGCCCTGGAGGGCTTAGGCAGGCACAGTCCTTGTGTACACAACTGTTAGCTGAAAGGTCAGTGGGTCGATCCCACCAGTTCTCTATGGGAGAGGGGTGTGATAGTCCACCTCAAGAAAGAGTTACACCCTTGGGAATCCTCTAGGGCAGGTCGAAGTCTTTTTATTTTCCTTGATAGGGTTGTGAAGAGTCAGAACTGACTGGAGACCAGGTTTAGTTTGCTTGGTTGGTAGGACTCTGGGAAAAGACAGGGATGTTACGTTGAGGAGTCTGGGGGTGGGAGGATAGCTGAACATGGAAGTGAGGGAGCCTTTCTCTGATTGGAACGTATAGGGATGTTGGGGAACTTGAAGCCAAAGGACAGACCCTAGGCTGGAAGCCCAGAAACTGAAGAGGGATGGAGAACCTGGGGCAGGGACTAGGGCATTGTTGGAAATCCTGAGGGGGGATGGAGGCCTGATAGAGGAAAGAAGCATCCACAGGGAAGTGGCATTGTGATGACAGGGGCCATGAATTAAAACTGGGGCTTCCCGGGCTGAGCCCCGGTGGCGGTGGCATAGTGGTTGTGCGCGGGACTGTGGCCCACTGGGATGGAGGTTCGGTTCCAGCTCCACGGAGCAAAGGCTGGGCCTCCTACTCCCACCACCTGAGGGCAGTGATGCCCCCCCCCAAAAAAAAAAACCAAAAAAAACCCTGGAGCTTCCCTCTGGAAGTGGGTCCCTAGAGAAAGAAGACACAGGTTTTGAAGAGGGATTTGTAGGGACCGCCTCCAAAGGAGTAATTTGGGGACAGGTTGGGAGGGGGCTTGAAGGAAGGGGCTAAGCCAGTGCTGTCTACAGGCTGGCTCGTGTGGGCAAGGTGGGGCCCATGATTGGGCAGTACGTGGACTCTCAATGGAGCCTGGAAGGAGACACCAGGGAAGGATTGGGAACCCAGGAATTTGGGGACGAGCATGGCAGGGCCTGAAGGAGGGAACATTAAGAGAAAATGGGACTGTAGGCTTGTCAGAGAAAACTGGGGGCCAGGGGTTGGAGGGCCTGGAGAAAAGGGGACTTGGGGTTGGGCGGATGGTGGTGTGAGAGGCCCTATCTGCTTGCCAGGCTAGCTCCGTTCCCTTGTCCCCGCAGGTACATGCGTCCGCTGCACGCGCTCCTGGGCACACTGGTGGTCGCGGTGGCGCTGGGTGTGCTGGTGTGGGCTGCCGAATCCCGCGCGGCTGTGCGCCGCTGCCGCCGCAGCCACCCCACCGCCTGCCTGGCCGCAGTGCTTGCCACCGGTCTCTTCGTTCTCTGGGCCGTGGGAGGAGCTTGCACCTTCCTGGTCGGCATCGCGGGGCCAGTGCTTCGTGAGTCTCCACTATGCTGGGATGGACTGGGGAACAGCCAGCGCGGCGTGCCCATGGCGCCAGGCCCACCTTGTTCTGGGGCCTGGGCAAGAACCTTCCCTGGCATTGCTTCCTCTTTTCAGGGAACACCCTTCTCTCTCACTACTCCCAAGACCTCATTCCTGGTGCTAAGTGCCTTCCACTTGCCACATCTTAGTTACTAGTGTCCCCTTCCCCATCCCCTTTACCAGCCATGTGTCCTTTCTGGGCCCCTGATTGGCTACAAGCTGACTTCCCTCCTCCACCCCATTACTGACCCCACTCCTATTCTTATCACGTACAGTGATCCTGGTGCATGCTTCGCTGCGCCTGCGCAACCTCAAGAGCAAGCTTGAGAACAACATGGAGAGCATTGGTCTCAAGCGGACACCAATGGGGCTGCTGCTAGAGGCACTGGGACAAGAGCAGGAGGCTGGATCCTAAGGACCTGGAATCTGTATCCCGGACCACAGAACCTGGGGCCCAAAGCCCCCCCCACCCCACCCAGCCAACATGGTAACCCTCTCCCGGTCCAGAAAGCAGGGCATCAGTATCCCTCCAATCCTGGGTCCCAAACGGGTATCCTCACACCCAGCCCTGTGGGACCAGCCTATTCCCCACACCTTGAAACTGAGACCAGGCCAGAACCACTGAAATGGGGGCTTGGAGACCAGAGTCAGTCTGCAACTCAAGAACTCCCCTAATCCATATCTGAAGTACACCCCCCACCCCCATTCTCGGTCCCCACACTGGGAGCCGAGACTAAATAAGAGCATTTCTTGATCCCAGGACCAAGGCTTTTCTAGACCCTGCCTCACCTCTGGACACAGGTCAAGGCATTGCCAAATCTTGAACCCACGACCCAGGTGTTCCCGGCTGCTCCCACCTGGGTACAAGGCTCAGGCATCCTAATCTTGTTGAATCCTTGGTCCCAGGTGACCCCGACCCTCACCACTTACCTCCTTCCAGCTCTCCTTAGGGATCCTGCCCCTCCCCCCCCAAATTTCACAGTGGTAAGGGGTGGGATGGGGGGAAGGGGGAGGCCCTCCAGAAATGTTACAACAACAATAAAGGTTTATTGCATCTCTCAAGCCAATTTCAGCCACCTGGGTAGAGCCTTGGGCATTTCAACAGACAGAAATGGTCTTGTTGACTTTTAAAAAAATGCTTCCTGACCGGATCAGTCTCTCTTCTCAAATACATATGAGCTGAAGGGAGGCCCTCCTGAGGCCCTGCCTCCCACCTGTCACCCCTAGAGAGGCATTACAGCAGGGATGGAGTAGTTGAGGCAAGAAGTGTTTACTGTCATTTTATTTACTAAGGGTTCTTTGCTGGGGCTGGCTAGGAAGCTCGGCAAAAAGGCAAAGAAGTATACCACAAGCAAATAAAGCCGGAACGGACGATGTCACTAGAGGTGGTTTTTAAATCAGATGTTCTCTGCTCGTAGAGAAATGAGTGGGCCACAGGCAGGACAGACAGGAGTGATGCATGGATTCAGTTTATACATTTATTTTAGAAATCCCCTTCCAGTGTGGGTAGTGTCTTGAAGGGCCCAGAGCCATTGGTACAAAAAGAAAAGTTTTAATACCAGATAAAGGGGGTAGTGGGACACCCCCCCCAAAAAAAAGCTTCAGAAAGTCACAGACAAGTATCATAGAAAACACAGCTTGTGTGGATTTGTTTGAAAAGTAGGTGGAAGGAAAGTCAGAGAAGGTGTGACATGGCCCGTAACCAGATGTCACCTGAGGATTTTACTAGCATTTACCAGAAGCCAGTTTGAACCACTGTAGTATCCCGCCCCCTCACCGCATACAACATACCCTAGGATGACTCTGCCCTTCCCCCTCCTTAAGGGCATCTTGCTTGAGCATAGGGCTGGGGCTACCACCAAAGGCTGGAACTTCTTGCCCTGTGAGCACAGGCAGTGGGTGCAGACAGGGGCCCCTTGGGCACCACTCCTGGGTGTGGGGACATGAACCCAATCTCCCCACCCAGACTTCAACTCTTCCAAAGTGTAGGTAGAGAGCCGCACCTCTCCAAGACCTGCCGGGGGGTGCGGTGTTGAGGATGGGAGCTACAGTTAACACTGGACCCTCCTGGGTGCCCAGAAGAGTGCCAAGACCCTCTATGGTCTATCATGAAAGGGGTTCCTGACTGGACCAGGGGACAGGAATGAAACCAATTAGGACAAGAGGTCAGTTTCCCTTTTATAAAAGGTCTAGTGTTGGGAGAAGCCTGTGAACACCTAAATTACAGCTGTAAACAAATGGAGGATGGGGCGTTGAGGCCCTAGTACATCATTCCCCTGCTTTTCAGCTAGCCGAGGTCCCCCAGCCCCCAGCACAGTGTGATGGAGAAAGGGCACCAGACACTCTCCAAGGCCCTGTCGGGGCTCAGCGAAGTTAGCCGTGTGCTCCCCAGGAGGCAGCTGTGCCCAGGTTGGCAAGGGGGCTAGCAGGTCAGACCAGTGTCCCCGGGGTCTGGGAGTCAGAAGTGGAGGACTGCTCCCCCTCTAACGTCAGGTCACTTAAACGGGTGCTCAGCTCCGGGGGGTACAGGAAGTCCGCGGAGTATCTTTAGAAGGGGTAGCAGGAATCCGGAGGATACGATAGGTTGAAGAAGATGGAGAAGCGAGAAAAAGACAGACACGACACAGACAGAAAGGAAAAGTGGCTCATTAAAGAGGCGGAGGCAGTAGCCAGACAGGGTACCTCCAGGCTCCCGGGCATGGCATGGAAAAGAGGGCAAGAGAAAGTGGGCACAGGCTGCCCCTTCCCCCCAGCACCCTGGCTTCACAACTCATTTTCAGCTGACATACACTGGTTGTTACACCATGAGAATGATGCCACTGGGTAAAGTGGTATGTCAGCTTCTCATTCCCCTGGCATGCTTTCACCAGAACCCTGTGCACTAACAGAGGCCCCCGCACAGCCGGGGGAGTGCTGTGGCTGTTTCTTGTGATGAGCTGCTTGCTGGCATGGATACCCTTGCCATCTGCCTCGAAAGACCCCTACCCATCAATAAAAGCACCCCCCATACCTGCTGGAGACAGGGGGCGCTGTGAAACTCCTTGAATGCGGGAGCGGTGCCTGGCTGGGGGTCCCGTACAGCACCTGGCCCACCTCATAGCAGCGGGCATGAAGGAAGGGTTGGTGGGATGGGCCCATGTGGGGGATCACAGGCCGGCGCTGAGGCCCTGCAGCCAGTCCCGAGTTCCGGATGTACCAGTCCCGCAGCCCCTCCAGTGCCAGGTTCTTGTGGCCGCTGCGCTCACCAGCCAGGGGATGTCGGGTAGGTGGGGGCATCCACAGCAGTGGGGCTGGATGCCCCTCTGAACCCTCAGAGGCATCCAGGGGCAGGCCACAGAGCTTAGTGCGGGAAGCACGGGCCTGGGGGTCCTTGCTGCGGAGGAGGGGGCTGCTGCCATCAGCTGCATACACAGGTGGTGAGCCCGGGAGCATGGTTAGGGGACCATCCCGGCGGGAAAGGGCTCCTGGGATGTCAGCTGCAGGTAGCAGCTCCCCCCAGACTGGCCCACCACTCCCTCGGGGCAGGCCCCGTTCCAGGGAGTAGTCCAAGAGGAAGTCTCCACACACAGGTGGGTGCCGGGGAACTGCTCGGGAGGCAGGGGCAGCTGAGCTGGGCCGGGCAGCCCGAGGAGGGTCTGGGGGGCCAGTTGTGCGAGAGGAGAAGGCAGGGACTGGTTGGGGGTGCTCATACAGCACCTCACTGCTCTTACAGACTGGAGGACCAGCAGCAGGGGGGTGGAGAGGAGCAGGGGGGGAAGTAGCTCCCCCACCAGCTGCCCGGTCCACGAGCAGTGCCTCGGAGCTGTTGCTGCGGCGAGTTCGGGCTGCGAAGAGGGAGGCATGGTCGGAGGCAGGGTCTGCCCGTGGGAAGCCCATCTGGGAGTCCTGGCTGCCAGACCATTGGCGAGAATGGAGGCCTTCGGGCCTGAGGGTGCAGAAGTGGGAGTAATGCGAGCAGCATCAGCAAGAAATAATGAAATTAAGCAATGGACTGAGCATTTCTTCCTCCCCAGGCCTTCTTTCTGACCCGAGCCTTCACTTCTACATCTCCAAGCCTGGGCCGATGCAGTGTCAGGGAATGAGCATGCCAAGGGCAACAAGGACTCTGGCCTAGATTTGGGGACTGGGGGAGGGAAGCTGAGGCCCTTAGTCCCCAGAGAGACGGTTTGCCTAGGGCTGGGGAGGATAGACCAGCTGCATTGCGTTCAGAACACATCTGACTCCTTATCCTTTGCTACCCGCGCTCCCTTTCCTCCTCCCTACTGATGCCAGAATGAAGTGTGCAGCGTCAGAGCCTTGCTGAGCTTTCGGTCCTGCCATGTGTACGAACCACCCCAACCATGTTGCCCAACCTTGGTGCCCAGGCTGTAAGCGCCACAAGGGCAGAGGAGACTTACTTCTTCACTGCCAGAAACCAACTTAGGTGCATGAAAAGTTGTGCATTCTGGCAGACAGTGTGCTGTAACAACCCTAACTTTGGGGCCTACAACCTCTTTTTTTTTTTTTAACTTTTTTTGGCATCATTGCCCTCTGGTGGTGGGAGTAGGAGGCCCAACCTTTGCTCCGTGGAGCTGGAATTGAACCTCCATCCCAGTGGGCCCCAGTCCCGCGCACAACCACTACGCCACCGGGGCTCAGCCTACAACATCTTTCAGAGGCTGAAATTCTTATGCCCATTTCACATACATGGAGACACAAACTGAGAGAAGAGAGCTTGTCCTGGATACACAGAACCTTCCGTGCTTCCTGCTCCAAGTCCCCACCCCTTCATCTGCACCAGGAGAAATCCTATTTGCCTTTCAGAACCCACCCTTTGATGATGCTTGTCCCTAACCCTCCCAGTTAAAAAAATGAAACCATTCCCTCCTCTCAGCCTCCAAGCCACCCTCAGCGAGACGTCTCCTTACTTGCAGAGCTGCGGGCCAGCGCCCCGGGTGAGGACAGGGGTGGCAGGCACACTTCGCCCCTCAAAGCTCGAGGCACTCCTGGGCAGTGAGCGAGTGGGGCTAAGCAGAGACAGGCAGGCCCAGTTGAGGGCCCAGGTTAGAGACCATGCTCACCAGCATGCCCTCCAGCCCCGCCCAAGCTCAAACTTCCATTTCTGACTCGGGAAGCCGAAAGGATGCAGGGCCTTGCCCTCACCTGGTGGGGCTGGCCACTGAGTTGCGCCGGCTCTTCAGCTCCCCATAAAGATCGGCTGGGGGAGGTTTCCATGGGGCCCGCCGCTCAGGGCTGCCCCCAGATACTGCCCGCAGCTGGTCCCAGGCCTTGGGTGGTGAGGGGCGTTCAGCCAGAGGGAAACAGCTCCCATGGGGCTCCTCTGAAGAGGGAGGGAGAAATCAGTGAGAGGAAGAAGGGCAGGTGGGGGAGGAGGGCAATGCAAAGGGGAGGGACTAAGGAAGTAAGGGAGGGGCAGAGGTCTGGGACAGCTAAGGAGGGGCTAAAGGATGAGGCAGGCAGCAAGCAGAAGGGAGAGGCTGCTGGGTAGGGACTAGAAGTAAGGGAACAAGGGGGGTGATGAAGCTAAAGATGGGGGACCCACAGGAAGGTGGCTAAATAGGAGTAAGTGGAACTGAAGGGGAGATCATCTATGGGTGGGCCAAAGGGTATAGGTAGGGTTTGGGGGTACCCCTGGGGGCAGGAGTCCTCACCATTATCATGGCTGGCCCCAGACTCTGAGAGGGAGCTGCTCTCTGAGTGCAGAACTACGTCCTCTACAGGCAAGAAGGGGGAAAACCGGGCCTAACAATCCAAGGCCTGGGTACCATCCCCTTCCATGACTGACCCGCCCCTTCTGAACATACGTCTTCCTCAACCCCGAGAATTTACCTTTCTGCCGATCCAAAGCCACGTCTACTGGCCAATTAACAACGGCACCACTCCTCCCATGAGCCAAATGATCTCAACTCTTCTAAGGGGATGGGCCCCTTCCAGTTCTATCTCGCCGTCTTCATTGGCTCTTCACCCCTCCCCTCACCACCTCCCCCCACCTCCCAGTACATTAGCCAGTGTCCATTCACTGGGCCCCCTCTCCCACTTTCACAGGTGAGATGATGGGACCCGGCTCACCTTGGCTGAGTTGCGCTAGGCGCGTGCCCAGACAAACTCCCTGGGTGGTGATAACTGGCCCCGTGGACAGCGGCAGTGGCTGGGGTGGCGGGAGAACTGGGAGGCCAAGGCAGGCCCGGACATCCCTGAGCTGCTCCTCCAGCTCATGCAGTCTCCGCAGTGCATCTGCCTGGACCTGGCGCCGGCGCCGGCGCTGCTCAACACTCAGCTCAGGGGCCAAGGCCAGGCGGCGGGCAGCTGCTGCAATCTGCTGCTGCACTGACACCTCGCGTTCCAGGGCCTCAAGAGCCAGTTCCTGCAGGGCCCACCCAAAATGGGCGGGGCAGGACCAAATGTTGGAAATAGCCAAGCCCCAGGACAATCCAAGACGGGAGGTGAGTGGGGCCTGTGATTTCTGGAGGTGAGGCTTTGCTCGTGCCCAGCTCTGAGGTGTGACGTAGATTCATCCTCTGGGTGCAGGAGCTGTCTTGATTAGGGCCAGGCCAGACCCTCTTCCGAAGGGTGGGAGGCCTATCCTGGGGGGAGGGCAACTTCATCCTGGGGGTGGCACTTATCAGGCCTAAAAACAGGCTCTCTCTTGGACCTTGCTCCTCTACCTTCCCTTGGGGACCTGCTGCACACCCTTGTACCCTAAACCGACCTCACTCAACCCCTTTTCTTTCTTATCTTAGCCTCTCCATGCTCTGGACTCAACCTCCCTCCCCCCAATTGGGGCTGTGGTTGGTCTCCTGGCTCCTCCTTCTCTGTACCGGTCCCCTCCCTCCATACCACCTTGTTCTCCAAATCTGCTCACCTCAGCCGAGCACAAAGCGTGGTGTGCTGCGTTGGGGTGCGACGGAGGGAAGGTGCGGGCTGTAGGGGGCCTCCTTCGGACCAACTGGGGCCGCTCACCAGGTTCCAGGGGACACTCAGGGGGAAGCTGGCCAGTTAGCTCCTAGGTAGGCAAGAATTAGGGAAGGGGCAAAGAAGTGGTGACCCCCACATGTACAGAGAGCCTACTCGGGGTCTGGCCCTGTCTAGCACATTATTCCCCCCCCCCACATGTCCCCCATCTCTTGGACAATGGGGATGAGGAGGATGCAATGATTTGGTTTGGAATCCAAAACAAAGGCAGGACAACCTACATATTGTCATTACTCAACACCCCTAGCAGGGTGTGGGGCTGTGTCCTCCGAGCCCCGCCAGCACTTGGGGCACTCACAGCCAGCCTGAGTAGAACTGGGGCACGTGGTTGCTAAGGCTGGCTTGTCATGGAGGTAGACCGCCCGCTCGTTCTCCCTCCCTCAGAGGGGCTGGCAGGTTCGAACCGCCAACCTTTGGCTTAGCTGCTGGCTCATTGATCACTGCACCCTCAGGGTCCCTCACTGCAAGCCCACACAATATCGTTCTGTCTGGCAAATTGCGTGGCCATTGGCACTCAGATGGGTAAAGAGAAATTATAAATCCCTCTGCGTCTGTTTAGGTCAGGTTTGGCTGCCATGTTTTGGGAATAACTTTTTTTGTTGTTGAGGATTTTGAATTTCAGGATTATAGACAAGGAATTGGGGGCCTGCAGGATTGATTGAGATCACTAGGCTGAGCTATGATGGGGGAAATCTATAATCGCTCCCCCATTCTGTCTACCGAGGGTTCCCCAGCCCCCTCCAGCCCTGGGGCTTGACCCTCACCGCCTCCTGGAGGCACACTTTCCGGAGCTCCTGCAATTTCAGGCTCAGAGTCTCCTGCAGGACTCGCTGCCGGTCAAGCAGTCCCCGTAGACGCTCCGACTTCACCTGGGGGGCAGCCTCTCCGAACAGGGCAGCTGCACACAGAGAGAGCAAAGGTCAGTGGGACAGTCAGAGCATCCTGGAGCAGTGGCAGGAAACCCCCTTCCTCGGCAGGCAGGTAGTGGCTCAGAGCAATGGAGGAGACAGATGGGGGAACCAGTCACCGACCTAGGGCAGTGCAGTGGGGAGAGCTGATCAGCTGACCTTTGACTTCCATCCTGGTGCTGTCAAGAGTCTGTGGCCTCTGGCTGGACAAGCCCTGGCAATGAGACACAGGAGCCATGAAGGAAACACGTTACAGGAGACCACGCCCCGGCCCGTCTTCCCACACCCGCCCACTCGCCTACTTGATCTGCCCTCAGAATTTGTTTCAATGTCTGACCGCAGCAGGGTCAACCTAGGGTGGGGTTGGCCCTGGTACCTTGAGTCCCTTCCCATTGAATGGAGCACAGCAAATGGAGAGCTCGGCGGACTTTCGATGCCTCCTCAGAGGCCCATGGGCCACAGCCAGCCAGGAGTTTTGCCTGGGGAGGAAGAATTAATGGGGACAGAGGTAACCAACTGTAATGATGACACATTCACTAAGCTCCAGTGTACCTGAGACCTGGCGCAGTTCGATACCACTCACCACCCAATGCCGTGGAACTCAGAGTTACCCTAGACAGCAGAGGACAACTGCCCCTGTGGATTTCCAAGTGTGTAAACGTTCACAGGTTCAAAAAGCCTCATCTTTCTCCCACAGAGCGGCTGGTGGGTTTGAACATCCAGTCTTGTGACTAAAAACCTATGACACCACTGTTGTGGTTCTTCTTAGGTGCCTTCGAAATCAGTTCTGACTGACTCAATCTTTTTGTCTTTTTTTTCCCAACTATCCCGCCACACAGTGTTGCCAAGTTGATGCCGACTTAGCGCAAACTCATAGGACAGGATAGAATTGCTTCTGTGGGTTTCCAAGGCTGTAATTCTCTAGCGAGTAGAAAGCCTTAGCTTTCTCCTATGGAGCAGCTGGTAGTTTTGAACTGTTGACCTTGTCGATCATGGCCCGGCATGTAACCACGATGCCACCAGGGCAAGAGGACTCTACCACTGAGCCACATTCAATCTTCCCAACCATCCTGTGATGGTATCACTCTCTGACGATTATGACCCTGAGGTTAAGATGCGAGCAAAGCACGGAGTAGTAAAATAAGTTGCCCGAGATCATGCCCTGAGGTCCCCCTCTGCTGGTCCAGCGTGCTCCGTCACTACAGCAGCCCAGTACCTGCCAACTCCCTTGTCCATTCCCAGGTTCCTCTGGCTCAGGTTGTGGTTCCTGGCTGGAGTGCTCTTCCCAGCCCAATCTGTGGGCCTCACATGTCATTCTTGAGTCTAAGGCGCCTTCCCCACGCATCCCCAGGACGGCAAACACATACGGCCTGTTTTCTTCAGTGCCTCCAGCACCTTGAGCACCGCTGTACACAGAGTGAGTGCCCAGTGCCTGTCTGCCAGCTGAATGCAGAGGGGGCAGAGCTAGGGCTCAAGCCCAGTTCTATGGGTATGCAGATCTGTCCCAATGCTGTCCTGGTATACCAGAAAGATCACTGTCATTGGCTCCTCCAGCCCTAGCTTAGGGCACATACTCTACTGGGGTTTGTGAGAGCCAAGAGGTGAAGATAACAAACCAGTTCCCTCCGGCCTCATCTTCTACCCCCGATGCTCTGCTGGGCTGCCAGCCCTGCCCATATTACCACTCTGGAGTTTGCTCCCTCCCTGTACAACCTGGAAGGCCAGGTTACGTCACCTCCCCAACAACAGGCCTGACCTCTGGTTTGACCTCAGAGGGCCAACCCCACACCCTCAGAATGCAAAGTTTGTCATGACATGGTGGCCAGACAACCAAGGAAGGAGGGTTCAAATCTTTTCCCTATGTCCGGGCTGCCTTATAAGTCCCAGTGCTTTCTCTGTAGTCTTTTTTTTTGGGGGGGGGGTAGGGCATCATTGCCCTCTGGTGGGAGTAGGAGGTCCAGCCTTGCTCCTGGAGAGCTGCTGCTGGATTTGAACCGCCAAGCAGTGGGCCACAGTCCCGCACTCAACCACTACGTCACCAGGGCTCAGCCCTCTGTAGTCTTTTTAAATATACACCGATGTGGTCTGCACTCCTGCTTTGATTTTTTTGTTTTTTTGGGGGGGTGGGCATCACTGCCCTCAGGTGGTGGGAGTAGGAGGCCTAGCCTTTGCTCTGTGGAGCTGGAATTGAACCTCCATCCCAGTGGGCCGCAGTCCCGCGCACAACCACTACGCCACCAGAGCTCAGCCCTGCACCCCTGCTTTGAAATAGTGATTTTTGTTCTCAACATTAGGGGTAAAGGCAAGTTCCTAAAGTTCCTTTTTGCAAATCTAGGTACCAGAGTGTACTTGTACAGGGGCGTTCACATGCCCTCTCATCTGACTGACTCAGAGAAATCCATATTTCCCAGTACAGCTGTGCTTCCTGGAGACACCAGCCCAGCCCTCTCTGCTCCTTGGCCCCTGAAGCTTCCAATTCTCCAGCCCTTGTTTGCATTTGAGAGACTTTCAACTGCTACCCCATAAGCCTGTTTGCCAAGATTGGTCCTGCAACCCACACTGTCTGTCTGAAGCTTTTCTCCCAGATAGTTCAAGGCACCCTGGAAGTCAACACAGGGCTCAGACAGGAACCCCCACTCCACCCTGTCAACCTGACCTCAGGGACATAGCTAAGAGCTGAGTCACAGGGTCACTGGGCAGGCCAGACACAGGGTCAACGCCCCACACCTCCACACACAGCTTTTAAACCTTGGCCTCCTCTCACCTGCCATCTGCCCTCTGGAAGGTGCCAGGGCCTGCCTCCTCCCTACCCAGAGAGAATGGGAAGTAGGGGATCCAAGCAAGCCCCTCCTCACATACACACACACCCATGCTGGACCCTGGGTCTTCTCCTTGGTGACCCTGTGGTCCTATCCCGTCCCAGGGAGGGGTTGCAGCAAGAGAGCCGCAGAGGGGCTCCCCCACACCCCCAGGGGCAGGCCCAGCAGGTTTTTCAGGTTGGTCCCTCTGACACCAAGGCTGAGAAAGCAATTCCTGGCTGTAATCATTGTTTACAACCAAGACACCTCACCTGGGTGGCACCCAACACCCTCAATGGGAGCCCCCTTGCCACACCCTGCCACCATTGAAGCAAATACAAATTCCCAATGTCAGAGACTATGCCCCACCTCACAGTGCCCCCCTTCCTCCACTCTTAAGTGAACAAACGCGGGCAGAGCAGGCAGGCGGGCGGACAGGCAGGTACCTGGAAATGGTTTCCCAATAGGCCAGGCCAGGCTTTCCTGGGCCCTGGGCCCGGATTAGGAGGGGAGAAGCGGAAGCAGAGAAGGTGGGGGTGGAGCGGGGGATTCCTGCTTCTAGTCCTAGTCCTGCTGAGAGACCTTTCCTCGCCCTTCTCTCCCGTCCATTTCCGACCAGCAATTGCCTTCAAGCCAGACAAGGAAATCAGACATTTTGGTTTCACGCTACTATCACCAACCCCTTCCCTGCTCCTGACTCCCTCCAGTCCTGCAGCTCACCCTGACCACACCTCCCGATGCCCTCTCCCCACAACCCACAGTGCCCAGGTGCTCACCAATACCAGGGGGATGATGTAGGGGCCTCAGGTCCCTCAGGCAAATAGCCCTCTCCAGACCAGGTCTGGGCTCCGCTGGTGGTGGCTAGTGGCGGTGCCTGCTGGATACCTCAGCCGCCTCCCACTCAGACCAGCCTACCTGGCCTGGGACTGGGCCAGCCCACACACCCTTTAACCCTTCCCTGCCTGCCAGCATGGCTAAGGCCATCTCTGCGACCAAGTCTCCTCAGGACGCCCAGCATGGCTAAGACGGAAACCTGGCTCTCCCTGTACATCGCAATACATCTAGCTGGGAGATAAACTCCCTGATTGTCGAGTGGATTCAGAACCACAGAGGCCTTATGAAACAGAGTGGAGCTCTCCCTAGGGGTTTCCAATGCTGTCATCTCCACAGAAGCAGGCTGGCACATCTTTCTGGGGTAGAGGGACTCCCGTGGGTTTGAACCACTGACCTTTCTTTTAGCAGTTGGACACTGACCGACTGCTCCCCCAGGGATGCAGCTGGGACACGAGAACCAGGAAGGGCGGGCTAAGGGTTATGGGAGCGGAGCTGCCTCTGCAGCTACACCAATTCCCCAGAGAGCAGCTGACTGCCCACCCACAAGGAGCAGAGAAGGTGGGCTGAGGAGGTGAGAAGCACAGGGGTGATCTTGCGTATGAATGGGGTTTGTGGTTCTTGGCAGTGTATATTGCATTCCTGAGGCCCCTACACTTTCCTTCAGGGCAAAGCAAGGTGGTGGAAGGTCACAGGGCAAGTCTCCTTCTCAGCCGAGGGACTGTTCCCCAAGCTAGGATCCTCTCACTTGCTGTAGTTCCCGAAGAAATCACACAGTAAACCGAGTTCAATTTACACTACGAAAACACTTGGATATGCTTTAATGGTAATGCAATGAGGTGTGATCTGCAAGATCAGAAGTTCAAAACCTCCAACCACTCCTCAGGAGAACGATGAAGATTTCCACTCCTTTAAAGAGTTACAGTCTCAAAAACCCACAGTTCTACTCTATCCTAAAGGGTAGAAGTACGGCAGAATCAAGTTGGTGGCAGTGTGTTTATTTGGTTATTAGTTCTCATCCTATGACCCCAAAAGAAAGATGAGACTGGGGGCTGAGCCCCGGTGGCATAGTGGTTGAGTGTGGGACTGCGGTCCATTGGCTTGGCGGTTCAAATCCAGCAGCAGCTCTCTGGGAGCAAGGCTGGGTATCTCCCATGACCACCAGAGGGCAGTGATGCCCCTTCCCCGAGAAAACAAAACAAAAAAAAAAAAAAGAAAGAAGAGGCTGTCTGCTCCTATAAAGACCGATCGATTCAGAAACCCTCCGGGGCGGTTCTACTCTGCCCTACAGGGTCACTCGGAGTGGGAATCAACCCAACGGCAGTGGGTTTGGTTTTGTCCCTATAAAGCTGGATGACACAGATGCAGGCTCTTCATGGCATTTTATAGTCATGGGAGCTGAGACTTAGGTAGGTAAACAGGATGGATTCAGATCACTGGGATATAAAAACGGGTAGCATCAGAATGCAGTGGGACAGGGTACTGGGTACCCTGGGGAGGAGGCAGACAGGCTACCCCAGCAGGAAAGGGGCTCAGGCTTTTACATATCCAGGTTAGGGGTCTCCCCCAGATCCTTCTGACTCTTAACTTCATGCCAGATAAGGAAATTGGCTCTGGGTGCCTTCGAGGGTGGGATTTTTCACCACCCCCACAGTCCTGCTCCCCAAGACCACCTGGGCCCAGGCCTGCTGCAGCACACACCATGTGCTAGATTTGGGACCATCTGCTCTGTGACCTTGGGACCTCAGCCCAACCCAGGCCCCTGAAGCAGCCCACAGCATGATGTGAAAGATCAGAGTGGGACCAACTCCCTCCTCCCTTGGAGGGTGGGCCAGGCTTAGGCCGAGTTCTGAGTTCTCTCCACTTGAGCGTTAATGGACGCCTCCCACCATCCTGTCCACCTTTCTTCCTGGGCGTGGGGTTTCCAGCAAGAGACACAAAGGCCTCTTTCATCCACCCCCCCCAACCCTCCCCTTTCCCTTCCTGCACTGCTGGACTGGTGGAGACTGACTCCTAGGTGGGCAATTAGGTGTTAGTGGGGAGTTTCCTCTCAGCTATGGCCTCTGTTGGCAAGAGGGATGTTTACAAAGCCTGAGCCAAGAAGGACGAGAGAAGTGTCTGGAAAGGCAGGTTCACTCTCAAGGCTGAGAGTTCCTTTATCTGTAAAATGGGTGAAAGGGGGCTAGAGGAGAAGCCAAAGTAACTTTGGAAAGCATCTCAAAGTGCAAGAACACTCACACTATGCTGTCGCCCACCCGCCCATGGCCACAAGGACATTCTGCCCCTAACAGCCCTACAAGACAGAGGAGAGCTGCTTCCTCCGGTTTCGGAGGCTGTCAATCCTCACAGGAACAGAAAGCCTCTTCCTTCTGCTGCAGTGTGCCTGGTGAACTTGAACTGCTGACCTTGCCATTAAGAGTCACACACATGCCCTACTAAGCCACCAAGGTATGCCATTAATGACTGCTGATAGTAAAATAATAAACTTACACAGAGATGAGCTCGTGCAGAGGCTTGAGTTGAATGTTTGGGGCCAGGCACGCTGGCAGGACACGGTCACCCTCCCACATCCCTTAACTTAAATCCATGACTTAACAGCCTGGAAGGCAGGGCAAGACACAGGTCCCACCCTAGCCAGGTCCTGAGCCTCATGGGGCCCTACTTAGCTACAAAGTGGTGGTATTCAGTCTAGCTCCTGCTAGAGACTGGCGAGGTGACTGATCAGACAAGTTGAGTAATCTTTCTGTGCCTCAATGTCCTCATTTTAAAAGTGGAGATGATGAGACGACTCGGGAGCACACGGGGTTGTTGAGAGCATTCACGGGGTTAATAGATTTCACACTTGTGCAGGACAAAGCCTGGCACACAGGAAGAACTTAGTACTGGTTGGTGGTTTCAGTGGCAACTATGCTATCCTGTGTGAACCCTGGCATCTATCAGCAAGATATACTCAGAAACATTCTTCCTTTCGAGACCTCACAGATCAACTTGAAAGAGAGCTATTTCCCTCAGATAGTTTGTGCAAACTCTCATTATAAAAAAAGAAGAACCGAGCCACTCTGGTGGCACAGTGGTTATACACTGGACTGTTAGACTGTAAAAAATCAGAATGCAGACAGATTGAGATATATCTTGGGACAGTGTGGTGTCCCTCGACCTTCACACTCTTCCTATTGGTGACTCAGACGTGAGGAATCATTCCTATTTCCACACCAGATAACTTTGAAACAGAGCTGTGTTCTCACATTACTTAACCACTCCCTACTTGATAGAAGAAGAAAAAAATACTAGAACTCAATACATTCAGATAACTTGTTTGAACTCCCACTATTCAAACCTGCTGACTGCATGCAGTTAGACACATTTGAGATACAGTTGGTATCCCACACACTGAGCTTTCCCCACTCACCCAGAAAACACACAAACACAGCATTCTCCTTAGCTCTCCCAAGTCTGACAACTACAACGCAGGAAAGTGGATTGACTGGACTATATTTTTGAGTTAGAGTCCTCATCCTTATCTTTATCAGAACCCTCTCTACCTACTTTGTAAAGTTTAGAAACCAAATACTTTCAGATATCTTGGTGTCTTTCACTGTGTGAGCAATCAGAAGACTTCCTCTCAAAGCTCAAGGACCTAATGGGACAGTGAGGGATGCCTGTGGAGGTGGCATTGTTCTTAACAGGTATGACAGCCATTTGGGAATCAGTCAAATGGGTCTGGTAGTCGTCATTATGCAAATGTTCACTACATCCTATGAAAAATACAGGAACACAATGTAACTGAGTCACATATTACTCCTTCACCATTCAAATCCTCCCTGTCTATCTTCAGAATCCAGGAGATTCAGACAGCAAGGAATCCTCATATTAATATTGTTGTTGTTCAAATTACTACCTGATGGACCTCATTCTAATATTCAGTGACTGCCCCCCCCCACACACACACAGACCCAGCCCAGAGACTAACACAGAGACTGATGGTGATTACTGCCAAGAAAGTCAGAGGGGGCTAAACTTCTGCTCCCATCCTTTCCCCCAGAAAGCCGAACTTATACCGAACAAAACCAAGACCAAGAGACACGTCCTGGAAGAGACACATATTCCTAGTTCCTTTACTCCCACATACTCCCTCACCCCCTGACACTGGGCGGCCCCCAGCTACAAGGCAGAAACACGACCTGTAACTCCCAGAGAGCCACTGAATAATTCAGAGTGTTCTTTCATACTTCAGGAAAGGGGGCAGGCGCATAAGAACCATTCCATACCCTCCTGGGGTTGAGAGAGAAATGCAAGCTCTGTGTGAGATCACTGGGTTGGAGGAAGTTCACATACAAACCCCCCATCAGTCCACAGGGTTACACTGTGAAGCAGCTGTAGGACACAGGGTAGGCAAAGTGGAAGTCCACTCCCATTTTAAGAAGAGCAATACTTGGGCTGTACTTCTGAGGTCCTGGGAACAAGGAACCCCCACGTTCAGAAACTCCTATCCTTGTGGGGATGGAAAGTGGGTGTGAAGAAGTCAGGAGTGCTGAACGGAGTAGAGGAGCCTAATAAAGGGGGAGAAGAAGGGACCCAGGTTGGACAAGATGAGGAAAGTAAGTGGGAGACAAGACTAAATCTTGTCAAAATCCGGTGGTTAAGGGTTAAGCAGCAGGGCAGGGAATGAGATAGGACACTGGCCAGGGAATGGCATGGAGGGAGTTGAGACAAATCAGAGACAAAGAAAAGAAGAGGACAAAACTGAAGGACAGGGTCAGGAGCAGTACAGAACAGGAATCAGAAGACATGAGAAAAAAATAGGGCAAGACATTGGTCAAGGAAAGAGGCAGGTTCAGATTGAAGGTTAGTAAAAGGAAAAGACCCAAACAGAATGGGATGGGGCCAGAAAGGGCAGGGGTAAAAGGACAAGCTTAGAGGGCAGACACTGGGCAGAAGATAGGGGGGCGAGCCAGGGCAAAGATCAGGAGATGGGATGGGGAAAAGTACAGAAGTCAGGTATCTGGGCAGAAATGGATCAGGTTAGAGGCCAATGGAACAGGACACCACTAGGAAGGGGCACAGAGACTGGACAGGGGGTTAGAGAACAGACAGGCAGCAACTGGGGTCAGTGTTGGGCATCAGGAACGGGCAAGATGAGCTTCAGAAATAGTAGGAAGTCACACAGGGCTGTGGGGTTGAGCCAAGCATCCTGAGGACCGGTTCGAATGGGTTTGGGGTTCAGGAAGGGTTATGAGTACGTTAAACTAGAATAGGACCAGGTCCTGGGCTAATGGCTGACCAAGGTTCGAGGTTAAAAACAACAACAACAACAACAACAACAACTGAGGTTCGGTCAGGCAGGAGTCCTAGCACGAGAACACTGGGTCAAAGGTGGTGGGCGCGCTCGCGCAGGTACGCAGGTACGTCTGCCATCAGCGTTTCCCTGGCCCTCGCCCCACCCTGCTCCCTCCCTCCCACCCCGGCCTGGAGCTGTTACTCACCCAGGGTCGTCGTACCCGCGCCAAAGCCTTGGATGGGGTAGGCCAGGAGGGTGGTGTGGTGGAGGCGCCCCTCCTTCGCGGTTCCTCGCTCGTGCTCGGGCGCGCGCTTACTCCTCTTCTGCGCCCTACCCCTGGGCCGCGTGCGCGGCAGGGGGGGCAACTGGAGGGTGTGAGGAGGGTGGGAGAGAAGCGCTAGCTCCGCAGCCAGGGGTGAACACCCTCCCACCCCACCCCACCCGACCTCTGCCTTGAACTGGGGTCCCTGGGCTCCCGGCCTCCAGCGGCACCACCTCCTCCGCGGCGGAGCGCGAGCCGGTGGAAAGGGTGAAAGGGGCGGGGCGCGAGACCACAGCAGCGGTGGGTGCGAAGTGCGCAGGCGCAAGCCGAGGCCTTCGCTTTCCACCACCATCCCTCTCACGCCCCCCTCCCGCCCCCCTCGTTGGGAGCGCCCAAAGCGAACAAGCTAGGACCGCGTGCGCAGGCGCGTTCTCGATGACTGCCGAGCAGGTTACGGGTAGGAGCCTAACTGCGTGCGCCCCAGGAGCACCCCTTTCCTAGCCTGCCACGCCCTCTCAGGATTTGTCTGCAGCTCTTCACCTTCACTCACTCTCCACGGTCTCCCAAACATGACCCCAAACTGCTCTGTGGCAGACAATACCCACCGCGCCTCCAAACACGCGTCTCCAAATGCGCCCTACACCACGCTCCCTGGACCTCAAGGCTGTGCATGCTATTGACCCCAAGCTACACCTTTCAATTACCTTCCGTGGGCATCAAGATTATCTCCAAAGCAACAACAGTCCCTGATTTTCAGCCTTCAGATTGTATTTCCAAATTAGTCTCTATTGACCTCCAAACAGTACCTTCAATCCACTCACCATGGATACCGAAGCTGCTCCCATAGACCACACGCTATTAAACAAACATGAAACACACTCATCGCTATAGAGACTACTCCGACTCCGAGCTGCCCTGTCGACAGCGTAGAACTGTCCTCCAGGACTTCCAGGCTTACTTTTCAGTTAGCATTTGAATGCGTAACCTCCAGTGCCCCCAACTTATTTCCCCAAACCAGCTTCCACCAACCTTGAATCCACCCAACATTGATCTCCGAACAGCATTTTCAAAGCAACTACTCTTTATTATACAATCCACTCCTATCCACTCTCCCAGCCGTATTCAGTGTGATCCCAGCTGCACATTTAAAGACCAACTGTATCCTCAAGCCATGCTCCATGGACCTCAAGAGCATCTTTCATTAACCACTCCATGCACGCACATATAAGCTTCCTTTCAACAGCCTCCATCACTATGCGACTCTATATGTGGTTCATTTAAAATGTACTTACAAAAAAGGCATTTCAGCCACACTGCAATATTCCCCACCCCACCAAACCATAGAGCACTTAGCCAAATTGCATGCCCCAACTCTTCCAACAGTTTCCAACTCTGTTTCCCATTAGCCTCAATTAACTCCCTTGCTGGAGTTACCAAAACAAACCCCTAAACCATACTCCAGGAACTCAGAATATGTCCTGCAAATCCTCCAATGACTCTTAAATTTTTCTTTTACTTATATTGATTTTGTTGTTGTTGAGAATATGCATAGCAAAACATATGTATAGTCCAGATCAAGTATACTCAGATTCAACAATTTCTCCATATACAACTCAATGACATTTAATGACATTCTTAGAGTTGTGCAGTCATTCTCACCTTCCTTTTCTGAGCTGTTCCTTCTCCATTCACTTAAGCTCACAACTTCCCAAAGTTCCTATGAATCTAGTCTTTCCAGATGCTATTGTCAATTTAATCCCATATCAAAAATAAAGCAGATGTCCCCCACCCCACCCCCTTCCCCAGTCGATCGGGCCCCTGCCTTTGACTGGACCCCTTGCAGCATATGTGTTGGGATGGATTCAAGGGGAATGAATGTTTGGGGAGTACATACCAAGATGAGTTTCCTTCATCCTGGGATCCCACGTGACTACTATGTGCAGAACCCCTCTGCCTACTCTTGGTGTACTAACATGTGAAGAAGAAGACACTTGTCTTATAAAAAAACGCTGAAAGCTCAATTTATTGGCTATTTCTTGACAAATTGGAATTTCATGCACCTATACTAAGCTTGCTTCAACTCCTCTCAGCTTCCCTGTATTGTACACAATAACCCACCAGCTTGTGGGCTTCCTGCTGATCTTAAGTTCATAAGCCAGTGAGTGAGCAGAAGCCTTGGGTTTTACATCTGACCCACAGACTTGAAACTTGCCTGACCTTAGACTCACCTGCTTCTACATCCAAACTCTCTGCCATCGAATCGAGTCCCACTCAAAGCGACTTTACAGGACAGTGAAGAATTATCCATTCAAGTGTCTGAGGCTGAAATTTTTATGGACCAGAAGGTCTCCTGAGGTGTGGTGAGGATGTTGATTGGCATGAAATTTAATGTATAGATTAATTTGCAGAGACTCTAATAATATTGGACTGGCAATTCATGAACATGTCAATTATATTCTTTAAATAGATAGTTCATTTCTTTCAAAAATGTCAATAACTATCAGAGCACAGCTTTTGTATGTCCTTTACTAAACTATTCTTAATGTTTTGTGTTTTCGAGCCAATGCTGACTCACAAGAACCTACAGAGCAGGGCGGAACTGTGCCAAGATGCTTAGCATATCCAAGAATAGAAAGCTCTGTCAGAGTGATGGGTGGTTTCAAACTGCCAACCTTGCGGACTGCAGCCCAACATGTAATCACTCCACCACCAGAGCTCTAATCCGGCATAATCCCATCACTGCCCTCTGGTGGGAGTGTGAGGCCCAGCCTTGCTCCTGGAGAGCTGCTGCTGGATTTGAACTGCCAACCCAGTGGGGCGTAGTCCCGCACTCAATTGCTAAGCCACCGGGGCTCAGCCCTAGAGAATTTTGTTTTTGTTTTTGTGGCATCACTGCCCTGGTGGAAGTAGGAAGCCCAGTCTTGCTCCTGGAGAGCTGCTGCTAGATTTGAACTGTCAACCCTGTGGGCCGCAGTCCCACACACGACCACTAGGCCACCAGGGCTCAGCCAATAATTATTTTAATAATCACAATACTAAAAAAAAATCACAATACTCAAGGCAAGTATTCTGTACTAATAAGGTGAAACTATTTTTGGTTTAATGGATATTTTTATTTTAAGGTTTAAGGATTGTGTCAGATCAATAGTTTCAAAGGTTCATCCAACCTCCATGGATCCTGAAAGACTGGAATCCACAAGAATTTAGTAATACTGTTCTATATTTTCCTCTTTTTGATCAGGATTCGTAATAGAATCTTTGCTCAAAATGCTCAGTAATGTTAGGATTCCATCCAGGTCTTCTGACCTTACGGCAATTAGCCATGCATTTCGTTTCCTCCACCCATTCCCGATTCTGTCTTATTTGGATGGACAATCTGTGCTCATGGAAGCAGCAATCACGAGATCAAAAGACATATTGCATTGGGCAAATCTGCTGCACAAGACCATTTTAGAGCATTGAAGAGCAAGGATGTTGCTTTGAGAACTAAGGTGTACCTAACCCAACTCATGGTATTCTTCATTGCACCCCAGGCTCCTTAGAGGCAAGGATGGCCAGATTTTGTCTTACATACTTTGGACATGCTGTTGGGGAGACTAGTGTCTGGAAAATGACATTCGGTAAAGGGGAGGGGTGGTGAAAAAGAGCGAGGCCCCCAAAGAGATGGCTAGATAGCGTGGCTGCATCGATGGGTTCGAGCATGGCAACAGTTGTGAGGGTGGCATATAACGGGCCAGTGTTTTGTTGTGCCGTGCAGAGGACTGTTATGGGTTGGTGTCTGCTTGATGACACCTAACAATAACGACACTCCAGACTCCCACCACTTGTCTGTCAGTGTGCTGTACTGTGGTTGGTGGTTTGTGTTAATGTGATGCTTAAGCTTTATTTTCAGATGCCAGGAAGGGTACCCAAAGGGAACAGGTTTCAGCAGAGTTTCCAGACTAACAACAGACAAAGAACTGGGATCCCCACTTCAGAGGAAGAAGCCGCTAAAAACCTTGTGCATAGGAGCTTGGAAGCACTGTCAAATACTGAAACTTTAAACAAAGAAAGCAGAGCGTCATCTGAGATACTGCCGAGGATGGAGCCGTCAGCAGGGCACACTCAATGTGATTGAGAAGGAGCTGATTTATTGGAGAGAAGTGGACCGTGGGGACCTGGGTTAGATAAAGCCCGTGGGAGGGGAGCCTTCGGGATCTTCATGTGCTGGTGTGGAATGACTCAAGATGAAGAGAAATAGCAGCACGAATCTACTACTGCTCAGAAGTTGGAATATATGAAGTATGAATCTAGGACAATTGAAAGTCATCAAAAATGAAATGGAATGCATAAAAATCTATATCTGAGACATTAGTAAGCTGAAATAGACTGATGTTGGCCATTTTGAATCAGAAATTCATATGATTTACTATGCTAGGAGTAACACAATCAAGAGTAATGATGTCAAAAAGGTTCTTGCTGAATCCATTATGAAGTATTAATGCTGTTTGTGATAGGATTATAGATAGGATTATCTCTATCTGCCTTCAAGAAAATCCAATCGGTGCAATTATTATTCAACTTTATGTACCAAACACAAAAGCTCGTGATGAAAAAATTGAAGAACTCTATCAATAATGTCAGTCAGAAATTGATCAAATATGCCAACAAGATGCGTTGATAATGACTGGTACGCTAAAGTTGGAAAAATGAGGAAGGAACAGTAGAAAAATGGACTTGGTGACAGAAACGAAGTTGGAGATTGCATAATAGAATTTTGCAATACCAATGACTTATTCATAGCAAGGACCTTTTGTCAATACCACAAGGTGACTATATACATGGACTTCCCCAGATTGAACACACAGAAGTCAAATTGACTACCTCTCTGGAAAGAGATGATTGAGAGGCTCAATATCAGTAGCTAAAACCAAATCAATAGCTAAAATCTCACTGGGGAACAGGTCATCAATTGTTCATATATAAATTCAGGATAAAGTTGAAGAACATGAAAACAAGTCTACAAGGGCCAAAATATAACCATCAGCCTATCCTACTGGAATTTTGAGAACAACTCATGAACAGATTTGATGCGTTGAACAGTAATGACAGAAAACTTGAGTTGTGTGAGAACATCAAGAACATCATTCACGAAAAAAGCAAAGGTCATTAAAAGACAGAAAAGAAAGAAAAGATCAAAGTGAATGTCAAAAAGATTCCAGGCTGAGCCCTGGTGGCGTCGTGGTTGTGTACAGGACTGCAGCCCACAGGGTTCACAGTTCAAATCCAGCAGCAGCTCTCCAGGAGCAGTGATGCCACACACACACAAAAAGATTCTGAAACTTGCTCTTAATCACAGAGCAGCATAAAGCTAATAAAAAATAATGAAGTCAAAGACATGAATAGAAAAATTCAAAGGGCAGCTCAAAAGACAAGGTAAAATATTATGAAATGTGCAAAGACTTAGAGTTAGAAAACCAAAAAGGAAGAAAATGCTCAAGATTTTTATTAAATTGAAAGATCTCAATAAAAAATTCAAGTCTTATGGGGAGCTGGAACTGGGGCCCTGGGTGGAGAGTGGATGTTTTGGGAGTGATGATGGTGTGCAAATGAGGCTTGCATACAAATGATGTAAGTATGGATCGTGAGGGGAAGTGTATGAGTACCCAATAAAATGATTCATTACAAAAAGGGGGGGGGATGGGAAACAGGAGCTTATACCAAGGGCTCAAGTGGAAAATGTTTGGAAATGAATGTGGCAATATATGTGCGAATGTGACTGACACAGGTGATGTATGGAATGTAAGAGCTCTAAGAGCTCCCAATAAAATTATTTTTTAAAAAAGAAAATGACAATGGCAGCATATGTACAAGTTTGCTTGATATAATTGATTTATGGATTGTTATATCTATAAGAGCCCCCAATAAAATGATCTAAATGAAAAATAAAATAATAGATTAATGAACATGCCCTGTTTTTAAAACTCCAGCGATATTAACTCCATGGCTCACTGATCTTATGACTATGTTAACAACAATCACTTTTTTTTTAGGCATCACTGCCCTCTGGTGGTGGGAGTAGGAGGCCCAGCCTTTGCTCCTGTGAGCTGGAATTGAACCTCCATCCCAGTGGGCCGCAGTCCCGTGCACAACCACTACGCCACCGGGGCTCAGCCCAAGAATCACTTTTCTATTCATAACAATGTTTGAGTACATACTACTTCCTTGACAGATTTATGTATTCTGTTTGTTTGTTTTGGTTTTGTTTTGTTTTTTGGGCATCGCTGCCCTCTTGTGGGAGTGGGAGGCCCAGCCTTGGTGCTGCTGGATTTGAACCGCCAAGCCAATGGGCCGCAGTCCCGCACTCAACCACTATGCCACCGGGGCTCAGCCCAGATTTATGTATTCTGATACAATAGTCAGAATCAAAATTCTGACAATCAAAAATTCTTGTTCTGAGTTCTTGGTAAGATTTTTTTATATAGCACATATCAAATTATAATTACTCTGAGTACTGATTTACATGATAATCATGTGCTACCCAATTTTAAAGTTGCTTATTAAACTTGCATAGCAATCATTGAAAAAAGATTCAAGCCATGAGTTACAATCTTGAAAGATTCTATAGACAAAATATTGAGTGATGGAGGAAACATCAAGAGAAGATGGAAAGAATACACCGACGCACTGTACCAAAAGGCACTAGTTGACATTCCACTATTTCAAGAGGTAACATGAATAAGAACCAATGGTACCGGATGAAGAAGTTCAAATTACATTGAGTGCATTACCCCAAAACAAGGCTCCAGAAACTGATAGAAATCTCATTGAAGTGTTTCAGCAAGCTGAAGAAGCACTGGAAGCATTCATTCCAGGAAAATTGGAGGCCAGCTACTTTGTCAAGTGACTGGAAGAGATCCATATTTGTGTCCATTCCAAAGAAAGGTGACCCAACAGAATGCTCAGATTATAGAACGATATCATTGATATCACACACAAGTAGATTTTGGTTTAAGATCATCCAACAACAGTTGCAGTAAGCACTTTGACAGGGAACTTCCAGAGATTCAGGCTATATTCAGGAGAGCCCCTGAAACAAGGCATATCATTGTTGATGTCAGATGGATCTTGATTCAAAGTAGAAAATACCAGAAAGATGTTTCCTTGCTTTTTATTGACTATGCCAAGGTATTCAACTGTGTGGATAATAATAAACTATGAATAGTCTTGAGAAGAATGGGGATTCCAGAACTTTTTACTGTGCACAGGAAGAACTTGTACAAGGGTCAAAAGGCAGTTATGCTTATGCAAACAGAACAAGGGAGTGCTGTATGGTTTAAAATTAGGAAAAGTGTGCATCAGAGTTATATCTTCTCATCGTGCTTACTCAATCTGTGTGCTGAGCAAATCATCAGAGAAGCTGCATTATATGAAGAAGAACGCAGCATTAGGATTAGGGAAAGGGTTATTAACAACCTGCCATAAGCAGACGACACAACCTTGTGGGCTGAAAGTGAGGAGGACTTGAAGCACTTACCAATGTGGATTGCAACTCAGTTTAAGGAAGATAAAAATGCTCACAACTGAACCAATAAAGTAACATCATTATAAATGGAGAAAAGGTTGAAGTAGTCAAGGATTCTCTCTCACTTGGGGCCACAATCAATGCTCAGGAAAGCAGCAGTCAAGAGATAAAAAGATGTATTGCTTGAGGTAAATCTGCTGCACAAAAACTCTTGGCACCCAAGAAAACTGATGGCACCCAGCTATCAAAGGATATAGAGTCTGGGGCCTCAAAGCCTGAAGATAAACAAATGGCCATCTAGCTGAGAAGTATCCAAGCCCACACAGAGGAAGCACATCAGCCAGTGTGGCTGTGAGATGTTGAAAGGATCAAGTCTCAGGCATCAAACAGGAAAAAAACCCTATCACTGTGTGCGCACCTTCTTGAGACAATCACTGAGGACAAGTGGGGACATGAACAAGAGTGGTGAAGATAACTGATGGTACTTGGCTATCAAAAGATATAGCACCTGAGGTCTTAAAGGCTTGAGGGTAACCAAATGGTCATATAGCCCAGGAGCAACAAAGCCCACCATATAAGAAGCACACCAGCCTGTGTTACCATGAGTTGTGGAAAGAACTACGTATCGGACATCAAAGAACAAAATCATATCATTATGTGCCTACCTTCCCAACATTGATCACTCAGGATAAAAGGGAGCAGAGGAAACCAATGGCGCCCAGCCACCAAATGATAAAGTTTCTGGATCTTAAAGGTTTGAAGGTGAACAAGTGGCCATCTAACACAGAAGCAGCAAAGCCCACACGGAAGAAGCACACCAGCCTGTGTGATCACAAGGGGTTAAGGGGAGCAGATATCAAACATCAAAGGACAAGATTCACATCACTACAAATGAGGGACCCAAGGCCCACTTTGGAGCTATTGGACATCCCCTTACAGGGGAGTCGCAGGGAGGAGACAGGTCAGTCAAAGTGCAGTGAGGTAGCGATGAAGCATACAACTTTCCTCTAGTTCCTGAAGGCTTCCTCCCCCCAACTATCATAGTCCCAATTGTACCTTACAAATCCAGGTGGACTGGAGGAGGTACACTGGTAGAGATGGGAACTGGAAATACAGGGAACCTAGGACAGATGAACCCCTCAGGGCCAGTGGTGAGTGGAGTTACCAGATGGGTGGAGAGAAGGTGGGTTAGAGAGAGGGAGCCAACCACAAGCATCTACACATCACCTATTTGGAGAACAGATTGGAGGAGTGGGTGGGAGGAGATGTTGGGCAGCATAAGGTATGACAAAACAATAATAATTTATAAAGTGTTGAGGATTGGTGGGGGAGGTGGGAGCAAGGACAGAGGGGAAAGGATGAGAAGCAGATATCAAGGGCCCGAGTGGAACAGCAGATATTTGGAGAATGATAATAGCAGCAAGCATGTGAAGGTGCTTGACACAGTATATGTAACTATGTATTGTGAAAAACGATGTATGAGCCCCAATAAAATGATTTAAAAAAAAAGAGAAACAGAACAGAATAACAAAACTCTTCACTAAAGCACGAAATCTTTTCAGAGTATTGAAGAGAAGAGTTGTTACTCTGAGGACTAGGTGAGCCTGACTCAAGTCATGGTATTCTCCATTGCCTCATGTGCACATGAGAGTTGGACATTGAATAAGAAGACTATAGAAGAATGGATACATTTGAATTGTGGTGGTGGAGAAGAAAATTTAAAATACTATGAACTGTTAAAATAACAAACCGATCTGTGATGGAAGAAGTAAATCCAGAATCCTTCTAAGAAGTAAGGATGGCAAGACTTTGTCTTACATATTTTCGACATATTGTCAGGAAAGAACAATCCCTGGCGACAGACATCACGTTTAGTAAAGTTGAAGGACAGCGAAAGAGGAAGGCCCTCGAGCAGACACAGGCGTAGACACGGGCTGCATCAATAGGCTTGGGCACAGGAACCATTGGGAGGGTGGGACAGGACAGGGCAGCATTTCGTTCTGTTGAGCATAGGGGCACTATGGGTCGGACCTGACTCGATGGCACCTGACAACAGCACAACAACACTCCTGACTCTCCTTCTTCCTTGGGTGCTGCAGATGAATAGACCAATCGTTACTCCTTGCTGCTCTTGCTGTTCTGAGGTGCCGTCGACTCGTCCCACACAGCAACCCTATGGACCACACAATGAGGCATTGCGGAGTTCAGCACTGTCCTCACCACTCTTCTTCGGTTTGAGTCCATTTTTGCAGCCCCCAGATCCATTCATTTCCTTGAAAGCCTTCCTCTTTTTGACTGCTCGTATACTTTACAATTATGTCCTTCTTCAGGCACTGGTCTCTCCTGATAACATGTCCAAAGTTAGTGAGAAAAACCTTGTTGTCACCCTTGCCTCTATGAGTTATTCTGGCTATACTTATTCAAGGAGAGATTTTTGTTGTTGTTCTTTTAGCAGTCCATGGTATTTTCAATATTCCTTACCAGCACAATAATTCAAATATATCAATTCTTCTTCAGTCTTCCAATTTTCACATTCATATGAGGAAATTAAAAATATCCAGACTTGGATCAGGCAGAAGTTAGCCCTCAAAGTAATATCTTTACCTTTTAAACTCGCTAAAGAAATCTTGTGCAGCAGATCGTTCCAATACAATATTTTATTTGATCTGCCATTTTCATTAGTACTGATTGTGGATCCAAGCTGAATGAAATCCTGGACATGGTAGAATTTTTCTCCTTTTATCATGGTGTTAACTATTGGCTTAGTTGTGAGGACTCGAGTCTTCTTTACATTAAATTATAATCCATACTCAAAGATGCAATATTTAGGCTGAGCCCCGGTGGAGTAGTGGTTGAGTGCGGGACTGGCTTGGCAGTTCAAATCCAGCAGCAGCTCTCCAGGAGCAAGGCCGGGCCTCCCATAAGCACCAGAGGGCAGTGATGCCCACAAAAAACAAACAAACAAACAAACAAACAAACAAAAGATGCAATGTTTGATCTTCATCAACAAGTCCTAGCCTCCTCACTTTCAGCAAGCAAGGTTGTGTCATCTGTACATTGAAGGTTGACAATAAGACTTCCTCTAATCCTGATGTCACATTTGTCTTCATGTAATCTAGTTTCTCTGATTATTTGCTCAGCAAATATAATGAGGATCGATTTAAAGAATTGAGTAAATATGATGAGAAGATATAACCCTGACACACACTTTTCCTTATTTTAAACCATACGGTATTCCCTTATTCTGTTTGTACAAGCATAACTGCCTCTTGATCCATATACAAATTCCAAATGAAAATAATTAAGTGTTCTGGAATTTACATTCTTTTCAAGGACATATATACTTTCATTTTTTAAATCATTTTATTGGGGGCTTATACAACTCTTATCATAATATGTATACTTTATATGATCCACACAGTTGAATGCCTTGGCATGGTCAATGCAACAGAAGTAAGCATCTTTGGGCTGAGCCCCCGTGGCATAGTGGTTGTGTGCGGGACTGTGGCCCACTGGGACAGAGATTCAATTCCAGCAGTGGGGCTGGGCCTCCTACTCCCACCACCAGAGAGCAGTGATGACCCCCCCCCCCAAAAAAAAGGAAGTAAACATCTTTATGGTAGTTTCTGCTGTCAGCCAAGATCTATTTGAGATCAGCAATGATATCCCTTGTTCCACATCCTCTTTTGAATCAAACCTGAACTTCTGGCAGATCCATGATGATGTAGTGCTGCAACTGTTGTGGGATAATCTTGAGCAAATTTTTACTTGCGATTGATATTAGTGATATCGTTCTCTAATTTGTGCATTCTGTTGGATCACCTTTCTTTGGAATGGATACAAATATGGATCTCTTCCAGTCAGTTGGCCTAGGGAATAGTTTAAAATCAGAAAGTGTGGAGCTGAGCCCCGGTGGCGTAGTGGTTGTGCGCGGGACTGCGACCCACTGGGATGGAGGTTCAATTCCAGCTCACAGGAGCAAAGGCTGGGCCTCCTACTCCCTCCACCAGAGGGCAGTGATGCCTTAAAAAAAAAGATCAGAAAGTGTGCGCATTGGGGTGTGTCCTCTCACCATACTTATTCAATCTGTATGCTGAGCAAGTAATCCAAGAAGTTGAACTACATGAAAAAGAATGCAGCATCAAGATTAGAGGAAAGCTTCTTGACAACCTGAGATAAGCAGATGACACAATTTTGCTTGCTGAAAATGAGGAGGACTTGAAGCACTTGCTGATGAAGATCAAATATTGCAGCCTGGAGTCTGGATTAGAACTCAATGTAAAGAAAACAAAAATTCTTGTAATTGGACTAATAAACAGCATCACAATAAATGGAGAAAAGATTGAAGTTGTCAAGTATTTCAATACACTTAGAGGCAGCAGTCAAGAGATCAAAACAACACCTTGCATTGAGTAAATCTGTTGCATAAGACATCTTTAAGATATGGAAGAGCAAAGATGTCACCTTGCGGACTAAGGTGTGCATTTCCCAAGCCATGGTGTTTTCAATGGCCTCACATGCATGTGAAAGTTGGACATTGAATAAGGAAGCCCAGTGAAGAATTGATGCGTTTGAATTGTGCTGGTAAAGAATGTTGAAAGTACCTTGTACTTCCAAAAGAACAAGCAGCTGTCTTTGAAGATGTATAGCCTTAGCATTCCTTAGAAATGAGCATAGTGAGACTTTGAAATTGTTGCTATGCTTGAACCCATTAGTGCAGCCACTGTGTCAATCCACCTTCATCACGATCTTCCTCCTTTTTGATGAACCTCCATTTTACCAAGCATGAAGTCCATTTTCAGGGTCTGGTCTTCCCTGGCAACAGGTCCAAAGTGCATGAGATAAAGTCTTGATATCCTGGTTTCTAAGGAGCATTCTGATTGTACTTCTTCCAAGACAAATTTCTTTGTCTTGGTTGTCCATGGTGTTTATAATATTCTTCATTAACATTATGCTTCAAATGTATCTGTTCTCCTTCAGTCTCTATTATCCATTGTCCAACTATCAATGCATATGAGGCAATTGCATATGCAATAGACTTGACCACTGTAATATGTTATTGGGTTTCTAGACTGCTGCCTCCAAGATTGTGGATGCAAGCAAAATGAAATCCTTACAAACTTTAAATTTTCTCTGTGTATCTTCATTATCTCTTAGTCCAGTTGTGAAGATTTTGATTTTCTTTATTTTGAATTGCAATCCACACTGAAGGCTGTATCCCTTAATTTTGATCAGTATATACCTTAAGTTCTCCTTACTTTCAGCAAGTAAATTTGTGTCATCTGCATAAGGCTTCTTCCAATCTTGATGTGGCATTCATCATGTGGTCCAGTTTCTAGGATTATTTGCTCAACTTATAGATTAAATAAATATAGTAAAAGGATACAATCCTGATGCACACCTTTCATGATTTTAAAACATGTAGGATGCCATTGCTCTCTTTCACAAATGGTGTTGGCAAAACTGGACACTCATTTGCAGAAAAATGAAACAGGACCATATCTCAAATCATATAAAAATGAACTCAAGATAAATCAAATACTTAAATATAAAACTATAAAAACCATTAAAGAAAAACTGGGGACAAATTTAAGAGTCCTAATACATGGCATAAATATACTATCAAGCATAAAGTGAAAATGCATAAATAGTAGAAGACAAGCTAGATGACTGAGACCTCCTAAAAATTAGATGCTTATGTGCATCAAAAGGTTTCACCAATCCCCTCTGACTATGAGTCAAAGAATGTGACTAACCTTGTTTTCAGACAGAGAGCACTGTAGAAGTGACAATAATAGATAGAATCAGGTTCAATTTTACATCTTATTTATAACATTCTCCTTTTGACCCATTTAAAATTGCATCAGTTAAAAAAAGTGAATGGGAAAATACACGAGGATTGAGTCTTGGGTGACAAAGGATGTGAAAAGCCTTGCTCTCATGCAGAGTGCATTGGAAAGTGGATCGTGGCAGATGTAGTTATATTAAACTTTAACACTTTATCACTTGATCTCTTTCACCCACTTTATTTTTAATTTATTAGTTATTGGGAATTAATACATATACCATATCATTTCATAGTTCAATCACTAGACTCATTTTAAAGATGTTCTAGTTTTTAATATTTTCTGCCTTCTTTTAGATCGAGGTCTTAATTTGCTACTCTTGCTTCTTTTTTGTCTTGTCTTTGTTTGGGGCATGTTTTCAGTGTAGGAAACCCTGGATGGGGGAATCTGTAGAGACACTAGCTGGGTTAATGGTTTCTTGGGGGTGTAGCAGGAAAGATTGGGGGAAATGGAGAGCTCATAACAAGGAGTACAAGAAAGAAGAAAATGTTCTGAAGTTGACTGTGGTAATAATTGTACAACTCTGCTTGATATGATTGAACTATCAAATTGCATGATATATAGATTATGTCCAATAAAACTGTTTTTTGCTTTGCTTTGTTTTTTTAATGCTTTTACCAATAGAGTAGAAAGAGAAACCACAGGCTCTGGGAGAAAATTGGCAGTGACATATTGGACAAAGAACTAATCTCTAGAACTTATAGAAAATGTCAACACTTCAAAAAGAGGGCTGAGCCCCAGTGGTGTAGTGGTTGTGCGTGGGACTGCGGCCCACTGGGATGGAGGTTCAATTCCAGCAGCGGCTCCATAGGAGCAAAGGCTGGGCCTCCTACTTCCACCACCAGAGAGCAGTGATGTCCAAAAAACAAACAAAAAGATAGACAATCCAATATTAAAATGGGCAGAAGCCATGAGAGGTCATGAAAGAAAACATTCGGGCTGAGCCCCGGTGGCGTAGTGGTTGTGCACGGGACTGCGGCCCACTGGGACGGAGGTTCAATTCCCACTCACCGGAGCAAAGGCTGGGCCTTCTACTCCCACCACCAGGGCAGTGATGCCTAAAAAAAGAAAAAACATTCAGGTAGTCATTAGTCATCAAAGAGATGCAAATTAGATCAATAGTGAGGT
The DNA here is from genome assembly GCA_004026705.1 of Nesogale talazaci. Lineage (NCBI taxonomy): Eukaryota > Metazoa > Chordata > Mammalia > Afrosoricida > Tenrecidae > Nesogale > Nesogale talazaci. The sequence continues at coordinate 48,582 of PVJH01000867.1, forward strand.
AGTATATCTTCCCTCCAGTATTGACAGCCAAGTTCAAAAGACTGGGGAAAAAAACCTATGATAGTGTGGGGTGATCAGAACACTCTTATATTGCTGATGGGATTGTAAAATGCCATTGTTCCTGGACTTCTGGCAATATGAATTCAGCAGGTGTGGCTTTCAATCTGTCATTTTGACTAAGCAACATGGCTTTTGTCTTGAGGAAGCTCTGAAGCTCCTTTTCTTCCCAGAGTTGCAATTTCACATCTATTACATTCCTCTCCGGCATTCTTGTTTGTTTGTGCTTTTTTGTTTGTTTGAAACAGAATTTCTTTTTTTTTTGTTTTTTTGTTTGTTTGTTTGTTTGGGGGCGCATCACTGTCCTCTGGTGGTCGTGGGCGCTACCCAGTGCTGCTCCTGAAAGCCACCGCTGGATTTGAACTGCCAAGCCCCGCGGGCCATAGTCCCGCACTCAACAACTTACACCACTGGGGCTCAGCCCCACTTTTTTGTTTGTTTGTTTGTTTTTGGGGTTCTACTCCATCATTCTTATCCTGTATTCTTATTCACTGTCCAGCTTCCACATACATATGAAGCGATTGAAAATAGCATGGCTTGAGTCAGGTACTCTTTAGTCCTCAAACTGACATCCTTGCCCTTTTTGTTTGTTTGTTTGTTTGTTTGTTTTTGGGCATCACTGCCCTCAGGTGGTGGGAGTAGGAGGCCCAGCCTTTGCTCCTGTGGAGCTGGAATTGAACCTCCATCCCAGTGGGTCGCAGTCCCGCACACAACCACTATGCCACCGGGGCTCAGCCCATCCTTGCTTTTTAATACTTTAAAGAGCTCTTTTGCAACAGATGTATTGCCCAAAGGAATACATCCTTAGATTTCTTCACTACTGCTTTCTTGAGCATCAATTGTGGATTCAAGTAAAATTAAATCCTTGACAATTTCATTCTTTTCTCCATTTATTATGATGTTATTTATTATTTCCATTGTGAGAATTTTTATTTTCTTTACGCTGAGTTGTAGTCTATACTGATCTTCATAAGTAAGCGTGTCAAGTCCTCAAGTGAAGTTGGCCATCTGCATAACATGGGCTGTTAATGAGACTTCTTCCAACCTTGATGCCACATTTCTCTTCGTACCATCTAGGTGTCAGATTATTTGCTCAGCATGCAGACTGAATATGAATGGTGAAAGTATACAAGCCTGGTATACACCTTTCCTGATTTTAAACCATGTTTTGCTCCATCGACTGTCTCTTGGTCCATGTAATGGTTCTGTATGAGCACAATGAAATGTTCTAGAATTCACCCTCTTTTCAATGTTATTCATAGTGTGTTAGGATCCACACAGTCTTTGCACAAGAAATAAAAAACAAGTAAATATTTTTCTGATATTCCCTACCTTCCGCCAAGATCCATCTAACATCAGCAATGAACTAGCCCTCATTCCATGTCCTCTTCTGACTCGTTTGGATTTCTGTAACTTCCATATAGAAGGAGTGCTACAATTGTTGAATTATTTACAACAAATTTTTGCTGTTTGATCATTTCTTCACTCTGTGAGGTCGCCTTTATTTGGAACGAGTCTCTTCCAGTCAAGTGATCGAGAAACTGTCTTTCAACTTTTGTGGCATACACAAGAAAGTGCTTCCGGCACTGCATCAGCTTGTGGAACTATTGCCTTTTGTATGCCATTCTTTTTTTTGCCAATGCCTTCAGTGCAGCTTAGACTTCTTCTTTCAACATCATAGGTTCTTTTCTTTTCTTTAACAAGTCACAGCAAATCATTATCTAGTACTACCTAATAGCACCATCTGGAGCCTTCACTGACCAAAGATTACAACCCAAACAGAAAAAATGAAACAAGCAAACTCAGATCACTGGTCGACCCTCGGCAGCAGGGACTTAGCCCTGGGAGCCCCTTACATGGGCCACAGCAGACGGAGGCAGCCCCCCTTCAGGCCCAGAGTAAAGTTGTGGGACCCAAAATAGAACATTCAGGAAGGAGCAGAGCAGAGGCTTGAGTTGGTGGCAGGACAAGGGGAGCAGAAGGCACTTGCTGAGGCATCTGAGAATTAGTCACCTCAGGAATGAACACGAGTGCTTCAGAGCAGCAGGGCCTGCCCATGGGACAGCCAGTCCATCCTGTGATACAAGCCCGTGCCATGGGTGGCACAGGTGACCTGGACTTAACACATGCAGCTGCTTAAGTACTACAGCACCAACTTGTCTGTCAGCTCACTCCTGGGCACGGCATGAGGCATGCCCTGCTCGTTGGCAAAGGCTAGAAGCACCACATCCCTCAGCTCATATTCCTGCAGTATCTTTGGAGCTCATCGGCTGATTCCCGGACCTGCTGCCAGTCATCATGATTCATCATGAAGATGTTGTCAGGTGCCACCGAGTCCGTTCTGATCCATAGTGACAGTATGCACAGCAGAACCAAACACTGCCCTGTCCTGCTCCGTACTTGCAGTTGGTCTTATGTGGGAGCCCTGGGTTGCAGTTACTGTGTCAATTCTCATCCTGCTCTCTACTTCACCGAGCATGATGTCCTTCTCTAGGGGCTGGTCTCTCCTGACAGCTATGTCCGTCCTTCCCTCTAAGGAGCATCTGAAGGCACTTCTTCTGAGACAGGTCTGCTCCTTTGGGGAGCACCATAATTCAGTGGCACAGCTGCTTCTCCTGTCTTCCTTATTCAATGTCCAACTGTCGCATGCACATGAGGAAATTGAAAATATTCTGGTTTGGGTTGGACACAACTTAGTCTTCAATCCTTGGGGACAAAGCAAAATCAGTGTTCTGAGGGCAATTTATAGCAATAGAAGCACACAGCAAAATGCACACACCAAAATCAACACCTTGACCCACTATTTCCTACAATTTAAAAAATAGCACCAAATAACCCTAGAGCCATCAAAAAGTAAATAATACAGTTTAGAGCAAAGCTCTTTTCCATCCTTGCAAGATGGCAGGTGGAAAAGAAGGTGAACACCAAGGAGCAGAAGCCTAAAGGCTAGAAAGCAAACACCAGTGGCCGAGTTCAGAAGGCTGAGATCAAGGGCAAAACTCTCAAGAAGGGGAAGCCCCATTGCAGCCCCACCCCATTCTAGTCAGAGAGATTGGCCAGGGTTTCCAGTCTGCCATGGATTCCAGAAAGAGGAAGTACTCCTCGGCCAAATCCAGCACTGAGAAGAAAGAGAAGGTTCTAGCTACTGTCCCAAGGCCACTTGATGGTGACAAAAATGGTGGCATCCGAGTGGTTAAGCTGCACAAAATGCTTCTGTATTTTTTAATATATGGAAGATGTGCCTCAGACGCCGTTGAGTCACTGCAAAAAAGCAATTAATTTTTTACTCAACTTTAATGTATTATTTTTTGTTTGTTTTTTGGGCATCGCTGCCCTCCAGTGGTGGGAGTAGGAGGCCCCAGCCTTGCTGCTGGATTTGAACCTCCAACCCAGTGGGCCGCAGTCCTGCACACAACCACTACACCGCCGGGGCTCAGCCCTTTAATGTACTACAGTTAATGAATTATAGCTTAAACATTTGAAAATTGCTGTTTGCTCTTCAGTGGTACAAAACTCCATCAAGATGGCTTTCACAGAAGCTAGTTCAACAAAAACAGCAAAATTTTTAAGTCAATAAAGCCACTGACAAGTGGTTTTTGTTTTGTTTTCTTTAGGGTGTGCACTTTTATTGAAACGATCAAGTCAGTGTGCAGATAAAGCCCTGGCTCCTCCACAGTGGAACCAACCCAGAGTAATCCCCAGAACGTCATCCTTCTGTATGTGCGATGACAACAAAAGACGAGCCCCCCACCCAATGGCTGATCATGAAAAAGAAAACTGAAAAACAAACAGAATTAGTATTATGTGAAAGAATTTTCTTTTTTAGGTTACAAAATTTACACAAAAGCAATGCTATTATCCCCTGTGCCCTGTGTGTCTATGGAGGGAGGTGGGCTGAAGGCCAGTCCCTCTTCTCCAGAAATCTGGAAGTAGAGTCAGCTTTTAAGCAGGGCAGGAGTTTCCTGTCATATGGCATTGAACAATATTTGGAAAGACTATTTACCCAAAAAAAGGAAGAAAGAAAAGACCAATGTATAAAATCTTTGGCCACATTGCAGGATGTAGAGGTGCTAGCTCCAGCTTCCGTCACCATGACTGTTCCAATTTTTATATCCTGATTCCAGTGACCATTGGTAAATTTAACCAAGGAAATGGGGAAGATACAAATGACGTGGGTAAGAAATGAAGTGGACGGCATCACAGCAGAACAAAGGGAAATGAAAAGGATAATAGCAACACTATGAAGAACAGTATTTTAAAAAAATTTTAAACCTAGATTGAACTATGGAATTAGATGATATGTAAAGCATTTGCCAATAAAACTGTTGAAAAAATAAAAAAACCTAGAAGAAATGAATAAATTTCAAGAAATGCACAATCTACCTAGTAGAAAACTTTAAGTGATCCAAACAAAAGAATAAGTTGATAAAAACCAGAAAAAAAAAACAGAAAAAGACATCGCTAAGAAAGAAAATTATGCTGAGCCCCGGTGGCGTAGTGGTTGTGCGCGGGACTGCGGCCCACTGGGTTGGAGGTTCAATTCCAGCTCCCAGGAGCAAAGGCTGGGCCTCCTACTCCCACCACCTGAGGGCAGTGATGCCTAAAAAAAAAGAAAATTATAAAAAAAAGAAAGAAAGAAAATTATAGACTTATACTTTTCATAAACGTAGATGCAAAAATTCTTAGCAAAATTTTAGCCAGTAATATCCAATGATATGTGTATATACTAAAAATCATGTCCAAGTGGGATTCATATCAGATATACAAGGATGCTTCAACATTAGAGAAACAATCATATAATCCATCAATTTTTTTAAAGGAGTATATGATGATATCAATTGATATAGAACAGGCATTTGTCAAAATTCAACATTCATCCCAGATAAAAATGCTCAACAAAATAGAAATAGCAGGGGAATTCCTCAACATAATAAAAGACATATATACAAAATCAATGACAGACATTACTGTCAATGGAGAGAAACTGAAAGCACTCCCCTGAAGAACAGAAACCAGAGAAAAATGCCCTTCATAACCACTCCTATTCAATATTGTTCTCAAAGTTTTTGCCAGAGTTACCAAAGAACAAAGGGAAATTAAAGGCATCCAAATTAACTGAGAAGAAGTAAAACTTGATTTGCAGATTCTATACATAGAAAAACTCCAAAATTGTTGTTATTCATTGAAATATTCAACACAAGGGCTGGTTGTGTGTGGGACTGCGGCCCACTGGGTTGGAAGTTCAAATCCAGCAGCAGAGGGCAATCATGCCCCCAAAACAAAAACAAACAAAAAAAATATTCAACACAGTGGCAGAGTGAAGGATCAACATATAAAAATTCATTGGATTCCTTTATGCTAAGAGTGTTCTGAAAAAGAAAGCAGGAAAGCAATATTCTTTATGATTGACATCCAGAAGTAAATACTTAGGAATAAATATAATCAGAGAAGCAAAAGGCCTGTAGAAAGAAAACTACAAAACACTATGACAAGAAACTAAAAGATGCCTACATAGATAGAAAATATATACCATAGTCATGGATAGGAAGAATTACCATGGTGAAAATGTCAATATTCCACCAACCACTCATCTGTCAGTTCATCATACTGTGGTGGCTTTCATATTGCTGTGATGCTGGAAGCATAACAAAATACATTGAGAAACCAAGTTGCTGGTCCTGGAGGATCAAGACCATAGTCTCAGGGGACACCAAGGTCAAGTGGCAGCAGAACTTAATTCTTAAAGACAATGTTCTTTTTCCTATTTTGATGAGTAGCAACTGGGAGAAAGAAGAGAGATGAACATTAAAAGACACGTGGAGACAACTAGTCAAATGAACTAAGGAACCTCACACTCATCAATCTCCATAATCTTCACCAGAAGAACCAGGTGGTGTCTGGTTACCACTACCAACTTCTCTAAAAATGATTACACTAGAAAATCCTACATAGTATAAGAAACAATGTGGAACAATCCCCCAAATTATGAGAGATCAGACTTACAGATTGACAGAGATAGGTGAAACATAATGTGTATATGTTGCTTCAAAAAAAAAGAATTGTTTTTTTGTTTTGTTTTGCTCTTTCAAAATGAAATGTTAAACGTGAAACAGATTATCTTTTCTGTAAACCTTCACCTAGGTAACAATGAAAGTTTAAAAAAATGAAGATTATCATTAAAAATAGGGACAAATTTAGAAACACTAAATAGCACAAACACACTTAATGAAAAACACACATAATGATAAACAACAGAAGACAAATTAAATGCCTGAAACCTCCTGAAAATTAGACACTTATGTGCATCAAAAGATTCCACCAAAAGAGAACCTAGTGATGGGGATAAAAAAATTGGGAATGACATATGAGAAAAGAAGCTAATTTCTTTAAAAAAAGAAAAAAAAGAAGCTAATTTCTGAAATTTATAGAAAGATTCAACACCTCACCCCCACAAAAACAATAGGCAAAGGACATAGATACATTCTTCTCCAAAGAAGACGTTCAGGCTGCTGAAAAACATATGAAGAAATCGGTGGTGGGATTCAAGTAATTTAACAATTGGTTCACTGTCCTAATGACTTTTAAGTATTAAAAAAAAAAGATAGGACTGAGCCCCGGTGGCGTAGTGGTTGTGCGCGGGACTGCGGCCCACTGGGACGGAGGTTCAATTCCAGCTGTGGGGCTGGGCCTCCTGCTCCCACCACTGGAGAGCAGTGATGCCCCCCCCCCAAAAAAAAAAGATAAACCCCAAAATAGTTTATTATTTCATACATGTAATACTTAAATGGGAGCAATAAAAGAGGCACAAAACTAGATTGTTATAAAAATAGTTTTAAGGGCTGAGCCCTGGTGGCATAGTGGTTGTGGGCGGGACTGTGGCCCACTGGGTTAGCGGTTCAATTCCAGCAGTGGCTCCACAGGAACAAAGGCTGGGCTTCCTACTCCCACCAACAGAGGGCAGTGATTCCCCCCCAAAAGCAAAACAAAACAAAACAAAAAATAGTTTTAAAATAATGAAAAATATTAAATACTACCTCACAAAACAATAGAACTATTAATTAAGATATTTCCATATTGCTTCTTGATTGGTATCCTCACTTGAAATATTCTTCTTCTTTATCTGAACATCATCAGTTCTGTGATTAATTCCTAACTATCTTTTCACTGTAAGAGTAGGATCCCATTCCTTCAGAGGTAGGCCAAGTAGGCAATAGTCATTGTGTTTGATATATTAGAAATAGTTAAATAACTTCTCTTCTCTGAACATATTCATGTTCATTTTTGAAAAACCCCTTTTCACTTGTGCTGAGCTTTAAGCAATCATTGTGGCAATATTATTAGTTCTTTGAATCCTTTCAGGAGCTCACTCATCATACCTTGTGGGAATTTGGGGTGTAATACAAAGCTGAAACAAATAACAGTGTCGCCTGGTTGTCTGGCACTTTGCCTTTTTATGTTATATGCTATTTTTTTTACTGAAGCAACAAACTCAAGGGATTAAAAATGTACCAATTCAACAAAAGTATAATGAGTTTTATGCAATTAATATATATCACAAGGATAGTTCTGTCTAATTTTTATACCTATGGATGTAATGAATATTACTATGGTGCTTAGAAAATGCTGTTGCGCAGATGAACATTAAAATAGTAAGGAATGTAACTTTGTGATTTCCACATTGGGTCGCTGCCCAGTGGCCATCTTAGAGAGAACCCTTATTATAAGCTCCATTTTAAGTACTAGTTTGCTGAACTCAACAAACAGATATTTGGTTCAGGGGGAACCAGCTGAATCCCACCACTGGAAAAAATGCTTGTTATCATTAGCTGCTTGAGAAGTGCAAATAGAAACAACAATGAGATTTCATCTCACCCCAACGTTAGTAGCAACGTTTAAAAGAAAAGGGGGGAAATGGTAGTGAATGTCCTACTGCTGTGACCCTGTAATACACTTGCTCATGTTGTGTGACCCTCAATCATAAAATCATTTTGGTTGGTTGCTACTTCATAACCGTAATTTTGCTACTGTAATTAATCAGGCAGCCCCTGTGAAAGGGTCGTTCAACCCCCAAAGGGGTCATGACCCACACATTGAGAACCACTGGTGTAGAGTGATGAAACCCTCACACACTGCTGGTTGGGGCTGCAATGTGGTGCAATCACTGCGGAAAACAGTATGGTGCCTCCTTAACTAGTTAGACATAGAAATAACATATGACATTCATACATTTCTCTACTTCATATATATTCTAGATTAATAAGTACCATGACATGAATAGATATATGCATACCCATATTCATCATAGCAGTATTCGTAATAGCAAAAGATGGAAGCAACTTAAATGCTCACTAGTGGAAGAATGGATAAATAAGTTTTCGTTAAGTGCATACACACAATAGAATACACTCAAAGTTAAATAATAACAATGAATCTGGAACATGAATCTGAATCACAACATGGATAAAGCTAGAGAACATTATGCTGAGTAAAATTAGTCAATAAGAAAAGAATAATTAAAATAAATTAAAATGGTTTTGCTTAGTTGGTAAGAAAAGGACAAATATGACATCACTATTATTAAAAACCTAGGAAATTTTGCCACTCTCAAAGTAACATTTTTTAAATTGTAACCCAGGATAGGAGGGAAAGGAAAAGTCATGGGCTAGAGGGTAGTGGTGAAGTGGAAGAAATGCAAATAAGAGAGAGGTTAAAAAAATGACGGCAATAGGAGAAACCACTATGAGGTATGCAAGAGTTAAAGGCAACTGAGGCAAATATCGCTATAGACAGAATCCTGCAACAATGAAGATGTAAGAGTAGATGCTTGGGTAGGCATGTAGGCTGAACAGGTAGGAGATTGAGAGTGGGAGTGTTCCTGAAAATGCATATAGGTAAAACAGAGACTGTTTGTATATATGTATCTTTGCTGCAAATATATCCGAATGTGTCAGGGCATTCAGAGGACAAAGTTATAAGAACTCAATAAACATAAGCAAACTCTTTGAAGGCATGAATTGCTGGTGGAAGAGGATCAGAGTCTCAAGGGACACCAAGGCAAATTAGCATAGCAAAGTTCACAAAAGCAGTGCTCTGAGTCCTACTTTACTGAGTAACAACTGGGTTCATAGAAATTCATGAGTAGCCATTTAAGTGGCAAACATTTATCTCCATGCATAGGAAATATGAAGTGAGGAAAATTTAAAAACACATGGAAACAACCAGTCTAATAGATGAATAAGTCACACAGCTATCAGCCTCCAGTTACACTGCTAACACTACCAATTGTGCTAAAAAGGGATAAATTAGAAGGCCCTATGTAGGCCCTAAATAGAGTGGGAGAAAAATATGGTACAGGACTTCAAATCATTAAAGAGACCAGGCTTATTCATTTGACAGAGACAAGTAGGACTCCTGAGATTTAAAATTGAACTCACTCCTTTGTTAGAATAGTCAACCATTTAAAGGTCAAAAGGGTAGCATGAAGGGTGAAGAAAGAAGGACAAATAGAAAAGAGGGATAGGGCTGAGCCCCGGTGGCGTAGTGGTTGTGCGTGGGACTGCGGCACACTGGGACGGAGGTTCAATTCCAGCAGTGGGGCTGGGCCTCCTACTCCCACCACCGGAGAGCAGTGATGCCCCCCAAAAATAAATAAAATAAAAATAAATAAACAAAACACAAAAAGAAAAGAGGGATAAAGGAGGAAGTGGGAAAGGATTGAAATGGATAAGTTGAAATAAAATGTGTATGACTGATAAAATAAATGATATGTTTTGCAAACCTTCACCTAAAACACAAAAAAAATCAAAATTACAAACACACACACACACACACACACACACACACACACACTGGAGATGCCAATATTCACAGTTAAAACCAAGCCAGGGACTGCCTGTGGAACAGACCATCAATTGTTCCCATGTTAGTTCAAGTTAAAGCTGAAGAAAATGAAAATAAATCCACAAGAGCCAAAATACAACCTCGTGTCAACCCATCCCGTCTGAATTTTGAGACCATCTCAATAACAGATTTGCTGCATTAAACACTAATGACAGACGACCTGATGAGGACACCAAGCATAAAGAAATTGAAAGATCATTAGAAAATCAGGCAAGAATAAACAAAAAAAGAGGGATGTCAAAAAAGACTCTGAAACTTACTTAGTCGAAGAATATCGAAAGCAAGTGGAAGAAATGATGAAGCCAGAGATGGATAGAAAAACCCAAAGGGCAGCTCAAGAAGAGAAAGTAAAATATGATCACAAAATGTGCAAAGACCTAGAGTTAGAAATTCAAACAGGAAGAACACGGTTCTGCATTTTTTTAATGTTTCAGAATATTTTAAATGGAAAGAACTGAAGAAAAAAAATCCAAGCAATTGGGTTGCAATATTGATAGAGTCTATGGATAAAATATTGAATCATGTAGGAAGCATTCAAAAAAGATGGAAAGAATACACAGAGTCCTTGTAACAAAAAAAGAGGTAGTCAACACTCAGCCATGGCAGGAGGTAGCCTATGACCAAGAACCAATGGTGTTGAAGGAGGTAGTTCAAGTTACACTGAAAGCATTAGCCAGAAACAAGGCCCCAGGGATTGATGGACTATCAACTTAAACATGTCAACAGACACTGGAAACACTCTCATCTACGCCAGGAAATTTGGAACATAACTGCTTGGCCAATTGAGTGGAAAAGATTTATATTTGTACCAATTCCAAAGAAAAGTGACATAACAGAATGCTCAATTTATAGAACACTATCACTGATATCACATGTAAGTAAAATTTTGCTGAAGATCATCCAACAATGGTTGCAGCACTACATTGACAGGGAGCTGAATATGGAACAAGGAATATCATTGCTGGTGTCAGATGGATTTTTACAGAAAAGCAGAGAGTACTAGAAAGATATTTCCTTATGTTTCCAGTGCATTCCACTGTGTACATCCTAATAAGCTCTAGACAACCTTGAAAAGAATGGGAAGTCCAGAGCACTTCGTTGTGCTCATAAAGAACTTGTACATGGATCACCTGGCACTTGTTCAAACAGAACTAGGGAATATGGCATCATTTAAAATCAGAAATGGTGTGCGTAAGGCTTATAGCCTCTCACCATATTTATTTAATCCATATGTTGAGCAAATAATCAGAGAAAATGGATTATGTGAAGAAGAAGGTGGCATCGGGATTGGAGGAAAGTTTATTTGCGACCTGAAATATGCAGATGACACAACTTTATTTGCTGAAAATGAGGAATTAAAGCACTCGCTAATGAAGATCAAGGATTGCAGTCTTTGATATGAATTACAACTCATTGTAAATAATACCAAAATTTCTCACAACTGAACCAATAAATAGTAACGTCACGATCCATGGAGAAAAGATTTAAATCATCAAGTATTTTGTCTTGCTTGATTCAAAACCAATGCTCACAGAAGCAGCAGTCAAGAGATCAAATGATGTGTCCCATTGGGTAAATATGTTGCATAATTCCTCCTTAGAATATTGAAAAGCAGGGAGGTTCCTTTGAAGACTAAGTTGTGCTTGATGTAAGCCAGGGTATTTTCAGTTTTCTCATCTGCATGTGACAGTTGAATATTGAATAAGGAAGACAGGAGAAGTCTTTGAATTGTGCTGGCAAAGAATATGGAATGTACCACGTACTGCTAAAAGGACAAACAAATCTATCTTGGAAGAAGTGCAGCCAGAGTGCTCCTTACAGACAAGGATGGCGCCACTTCTTACATACTGTGGACATGTTGCCTGGAGAGGCCAATCCTTAGAGAAGGACAGCATGCTTGGTAAGGCGCAGGGGCAGCAAAAAAAGAGGAAAGTCCTCAAGAAGACGGATTGACACCGTGGCTGCTACAAGGGGCTCAAGCATAGAGACAATTGTGAGGATGCCGCAGGACCAGGCAGTGTTCCCTCAGAACTAACTCCATGACGCCTAAGAACAAGACTTATTTCTGAAATGTTTGCGCAATCTATTCACCGCTTTTGTGAGTTTTTTTATTTGTTCTTTCATTTATCTTTCAATTTGTTCTTGTCGTATTTTCCTGAAATATTCTGCATTTTTTCCTGTAACCTTGATAATAGTTTTCTCAAATGTGGAATGGGGTGAGACACTGTTCCTATATTGTGGCCTGCCAACTAATACAGTGTCGGGAACAAGTTCATGCTAGCTCAGATGATGGCTGAGGTCCTAGTGCTTGTTCCCGGAAGGAATTCTCTCAGACTTGGAAGATAGCTGGGAGAAGGTCAGCTGGTGGTGGCGAGGGTTTCCATGTGTCCAGGGCAGCCGGGGCCCAGGAGCTGTGTGTTCTGTTGTCTGATAAGGAGCAGCTCAAGAGCCTTCAGGTGCAAGGTGCTGTGGTAACATGGCTCTGACCTCAGGCAGAGCAGGGACTGCAAGGGGCTGGGGTGGAATGACACCAACCAGGATGGTGAACGAGGGCTGGACTTATGTCTGGTTACTAGTGTGCCAGGACACTGTGTGCATGAGATGCTGCTTGTCAAGAATTCTAGCTGACAATTCATCCTTCCTGCTTCTCTCGCGTTGCTTTGGTTCAACTTTTCTTAGTCAGTATTCAATCTACTTTTCTATCTTTTCCTCAAAATCTCAGGGTTACAGGACTATGATCTCTACCTGTTTCATGAGGTTTGTCATTTTTTAAATGTAGAGTATCTGAATAGTGTATCTACCCAGTTTGCCATTTTGCTGGAAGTCTTTCCCTGATTTTAAAAGACCTTTTGATTTCTTCATGTATGGTGTTCTCCATGTCATCCCACAACTTGTCTGGTCTTCATTTTTTTAATTTAGGCATCACTGCCCTGGTGGTGGGAGTAGGAAGCCCAGCCTTTGCTCCTGTGACCTGGAATTGAACCTCCATCCCAGTGGGCCGCAGTCCCGTGCACAACCACTCCACCACTGGGGCTCAGCCTGGTCTTCATTTTTGTATGTTAAATGTATGAAATGTGTTCTTCAGATCGTCTCTACATTCAGACAGGATAGACTGAAGGTTGATGAACTTGTTTTAATTTTCTTCAGCTTCAGTCTAAACTTGCATATGAGCAATTTCCATAGTCAGCCTCTGGCCTTGTTTTGGCTAATGATATTGTGCTTCTCCATTGTCTCTTTCCACAGATATAATCTATTTGATTCTGTATGCTCCAGCTCATGCAATTTATGAGTACGGGTATCATTTACATTGTTGAAAAAGGTATTTGCAATGAAGAAGTCATTGGTCCTTCAAAATTCTACCAGGTGATCTCCAGTTTCACTTCTATTACCAGGGCCATTTTCCCCAACTCCAGATTCTTCCTGGAATACTCCAAAACAAATACTCCCTGCCATGGAGTCAATGCAAGTCATAATGCCCCTATAGGACATGGCACAACTGCCCCTGTACATTTCTGAGACTGTTACTCTTTTTTTTTTTTTTTTTTTTGTGGGCATCACTGCTCTCCAGTGGTGGGAGTAGGAGGCCCAGCCCCACTGCTGGAATTGAACCTCCGTCCCAGTGGGCCGCAGTCCCGCGCACAACCACTACGCCACCGGGGCTCAGCCCACTCTTTTTTTTTTTTACCACTCTCACAAGTCCTTTTATTTATTAAGCCAGGTACATATTAAAAAATCTCTGCTGCTGGCTAAGTGGTCTGGCTTGACGTTCTTTCTTCCCATAGTGCTTCAATGCCGCAACACTTCAGGGTCTTTTGTGCTTCATCACATTTCAAGACGTTCTACTAGCCAGATCTACAGGGAAGCTGATGGAAAACTGGTTTTAGGTAGGAAGCTTCCTGGTACAGATCCTGGAGAAGACTGTCACTCTTCACAGGAGTAGGAAGCCCCATCTTTCTCCTGAGGAGCAGTTGGTGATTTCAGTCTGTGGACCTTGCAAATCCCAGCCCATCCCAGCACCAGGGCTCCCTTCCTGGAACACCAAACCATGTTAAAACAGCTATGGATCTGCATAACATGGATGCACTTGAACATTATAATGCTGAGTGAAATTCATCAATCACAAAAGGCCAAATAGTCTGAGACCACTATTTTAATTTTTGAAATTCTCACACTTAATTTTTTTAAGTTCTTTCAGTGTGACTAGGGATGGGAGGGGATGGGAAATGAAATCACTTGAAGGTAGTCACATATTCACTTGAGTGAAAGGAGAGGCAGTATGTAACACAAGGGCAGTTAGCAAAAAAGAAGTCAGGGGGGTTTGCAAGAGTTAAAGGCAAAAAAAAGCTGAAGGGAACAGAGGAAATTACTATTATATACACAATCTTTCAATGACAGTAATCTCTAAATGGATTTATAGATAGACACACAAGCTGAAAAGGTATTGCAGGCGAATGAGAACATACCATGAATATGTATAGGTATGGCAGAAGATACTTCTACATATGCAATTGCATATGCTACAGATATATCCATAATTATAGCAAAATGTACAGCAGGCAGTATTGTGGGAAAAGTAACCATAGCCAAAATATTTTGAAAAAAATGAATCAGTAAACTTAGGGGCTCAAGACCATAATCACAGGAGACAGATGCTAGGGTCAATTGATATAAAATAGCCCACAAAGACAATGTTCTAAATGCAACTTTGATGAGTAGCAACTGTGAGATGTTTTGAAAATGATGATGGCAACATATATACAAATGTGCTTGATATAATTGATGTATGGATTATTGTAAGAGTTGGAAGAGCCACCAATAAATTAAAAAAAAAAACTTGTGAGCTAGGCCAATGGTTAGATTGGAGATGCTGGAAGGGTAGAGAGAAGGTGGGGTAGAGAGACGGAACCAACAGCAAGGATAAGCTTCTATTTGAAGGACGGGCATCAAAGGAGTGGGTTGGGGGAGAGGTCGGGCAGTATAAGATATGACAGAACAATAACAATGTATAAAGTATTGAGGGTTAGTGGGGAGGAGAGAGCAGGGGAAGAAGGGAAGGGATGGAAAAGCCGATACTAGGGGCTCAAGGGAAAAGGCGGAGAATTGGAGACCAATAATAGAAGTGGACATGTGAGGGTGCTTGACACAGAATGCTTATTTGTGTATTGTGAAAAATGATGTATGAGCCCCCAATAAAATGATTTTTGAAAAAAGCGTGTGAGCATTGCCATCTAAGATACAGCATTCAAAGCAAAGCAGAATCAAGAAAATCAAAGATTTATGGAAATAATGGGCAAATGGACCATGCAAACATCAATCTCCACAACCTTAAGACCAGAAGAACTAGATGGTGCCTGGCTACCATGAATAACCGCTCTGAAATGGATCAAATTACAAGATCCTAGAGAGAGTGAAGGAGAAAATGACAAAAAATCATCAGGCTTACTGGTTGGAAACACTGAGTCTATGGTCCTTGGTCACTTTTAAGGGCTGAAATGGGGGCTGAGCCCCAGTGGCATAATGGTTGAGTGCAGGACTGCGGCCCACAGGGTTGGCGGTTCAAATCCAGCAGCAGCTCTCCAAGAGCAATGATGGGCCTCCTACTCCCACCAGAGGGCAGTGATGCCCCCCCAAAAAAGGCCTGAAATGGAAATCACCTGGGTGGTTCCATTTTCAGCAGAAAAATAAACAAGGGGAACAATAACTTCAGGGAGGTGCATACTCCTTAGAATAATTAGCCATTTGAGATCAAAAGGGCAGCATGTGACCAAAGAGAAAGTTCAGAAGGCAAGAAGAGTTAAGAAGACAGAGGAAATTTTTTTTGGGGGGGGGCATCACTGCTCTCCGGTGGTGGGAGTAGGAGGCCCAGCCCCACTGCTGGAATTGAACCTCTGTCCCAGTGGGCCACAGTCCCGCGCACAATCACTACGCCACCGGGGCTCAGCCCAGAGGAAATTTTTATAAATAGAAAAAAATATAAATAAATAACATTGGTTTTTCCCTTGTTGTTGTCATTTTGTTTTCTGTTGTTGCTTTGTCTTGCTATGTCTTGCTTTTTGTGCATATTATTATCTCTGCAGGTCTATCAAGATAAGATAGTCTGGAAAAACAATCTGCAGGAGTAAACAATGGGACATATGGTTCCAGGGGAGATATGGGAGAGGGGGAAATGGGGGAAAGGAAGTGGTGTTGACCAATCCAGGGAAAAGGGAACAACAAGTGATCCAAAATCAGTGACAAGGAGGGTATGAGAAGCCTGGTAGGGATGGACCAAGGGAGGGTAAAAGAGAGAATTACTTGAACTCAAATGAAGGCTGAGCATGATAGTGGAACAACAAGGAAGTAAAAGAAAATAAAGGAAAGAAATAGGAGGCAAAGGACATTTGTAGAGGTCTAAATATAGCCATGTACATAGGTAAATATATTTATATATGATGATGGGCAAATAGATCTACTTGTCTATATTATAGGTTCAGTATTAGGGCAGAATATGGACATTGGGCCTCCACTCAAGTACTTCCTCAATGCAAAAACACTTTGTTCTATTAAATAGGCATTTCATGATGCTTACCTTCCAGGCATAATCGCTGAAGACAAATGTGTGCATAAGCAAATGTTGTGAAGAAAGCTGATGGCACCCAACTAGCAAAAGACATAGTGTCTGGTATCTTAGAGGCTGAAAGTAAACAAGTAGCCATATACTTGAGAAGCAACAAAGCCCACATGGAGGAAACACACTAGCCTGTGTGATCGTGAGGTGTCAAAGGGATCAGGTATCAGGCATCAAAGAACTAAAAATTATATTATTGTAAATGAGGGGGAGTACAGATTAGAGACCCAAAGCCCATCTGTAGGTAATGGACTTCCCCTTACAGAGGGGTCGCAGGTATGAGATGAACCAGTCAAGGTGCAGTATAGCAATGATGAAAGATACAACTTTCCTCTTGTTCTTCAAGGCTTCCTTCTCTCCACTATCATGATCCCAATTCTACCTTACAAATATGACTAGACAAGAGCATGTGCACTGGTACAGATAGAGACCAGAAACATGGGGAATCCAGAACAGATGACTCCTTCAGGACCAGTGGGGAGAGTGGTGATACTGGGAGGATGGAGAGACGGTGGGGTAGAAAAGGGGAATTGATTTTAAGGATCTACATATCTACATTTTAAGGATCTACATACATATCTACATACCCCCTCTTCCCGGGGGTACACACAATGGGGAAGTGGGTTAAGGGAGAAACTGGACAGTGTAAGATATGACAAAGTAATAATTTATAAATTATAAAGGGTTCATGAGGGAGGGGAAAGCAGGGAGGGAAGGAAAAAAATGAGATGCCAATGCCAGGAGCTTAAGTAGAAAGCAAATACTTTTTTTTTTTGGCAAATGTTTTGAGAATGAGGATTGCAACAGATGTACAAATGTCTTGACATACAATGGATGGATGTATGGATTGTGTTAAAAGTTATATGACCTGCCAATAAAATAATTAATAAAAAAGGAGGAATGGGCATCAAAACATGGGGAGGGGGGCTGAGCCCCGGTGGTGTAAGTGGTTGATTGCGGGACTGCGGCCCATGGGCTTGGAGGTTCAAATCCAGCTGTGACTCTCAGGAGCAACACTGGGTAGCGCCCATGACCACCAGAGGCAGTGATGCCCAAAAAACAAAAACAAAAACAAAAACACAGGTGGGGGATAAGGTGGTGAGGACTGCAGAATAAGTGACATCACATTGTGGGGGTTGCAATAATGGCATGGAGCCAAAGGTATACAAGTTGTTAAAGGGAAAATTTCCACCCCCAGCCAGTCCTGGGGCTTTGGGGTTTGGCTCAAGGGCAGTCCTTCTGGGACATGATGTGACCCTTTGCCTTGGCATGCCTGCACAGTAGGGTATGCTGGGTCCCTCTAGGATTTCCCATATGGACTCCAAAGCATTTCCTCCCTCTTGTTTAAAAAAAGGGGAGGGCTTGATGTGCTCTGTAAATCTTCACCAATCCATAATAAAAAGTGACAAAAACAAGTAAGAAAGTGCTTCAGGTTCTCTTTCTCTCCACTGAAGTTGCTAGCAAAAACAGGACAAAGGCCTCACCAGTGGGAGCAGGAGGGAATTAAGAGGAAGCAAAAATAAAGGCAATAATTTTTTTAAAAAAAGAGGAAGCGGGCTGAGCCCCGGTGGCGTAAGTGGTTGAGTGCAGGACTGCAGCCCGCGGGCTTGGCGGTTCAAATCCAGCGGCGGCTCTCAGGAGCGGCACTGGGTAGCGCCCACGACCACCAGAGGCAGTGATGCCCAAAAAACAAAACAAAAAGAAAATAAAGTTTAGGCTGAGCCCTGGTGGAGTAGTGGTTGAGTGCAGGACTGTGGCCCGCTGGCTTGGTGGTTCAAATCCAGCAGCAGCTCTTCAGGAGCAAGGCTGGGTCTCCTACTCCCACCAGAGGGCAGTGATGCCCAAACAAACAAAAAGAGAGCAAGATGAATGGGAGCAGAATGGACTGAGACCTGCCTGCCTCGCTGCTTGATAACCAGAGCCCAGAGGCAAGTCCAATGCCTCACCTGCCTGTAACCCACCCACAATTCACTGCTGCAAAAGTCTGCTTTTAGGGGCTTTAAAACCATTAAACAAAAAACCCCAAGCTTATTGCCATGGAGTTGATTCTTATTTATGACAACCCTATATAGTTCAGGGAAGAACTGCTCGTGTGGGCGTCCGAGTCTGTCACTGTGGACAGTTACTGTTTTCCTTTCTCCCTTGGCAGCCCAGTTCGTTCAGCACCTTCACTGCGGTGGAGTGGATTCCCACTCACCGCGACCCTGGAGGACAGCGTAGAACCGCCCCTGTGGCTTTCTGAAACCATAGCTCTGTATGGGAGTAAAAAGCCTCACTTTCTCCTGAGAAGCATCTGGTTGTTTCAAACTGCTGACCTGGAAGTCAGCAGCCTATAATGTCACCAGTATGTCACCAGGGCTCTTTGAAGGAGAATTGCTGATCCTTAAAACCAAATAAAAACAACTTATGTGGTTTAGCATGTTAAACAATGTAGGCACACACACATAGGTATAACAAAATAAAACAAAATTCCTTTTCAAAAATCATTTTATTGGGGGCTCTTATAACATTCCATCCATCAATGTATGGATTTTGATAAGAGCTGTAAGAGCTCCCAATAAAAGTATTTTATAAAAAATTCCACACATCAATTGCATCAAGTATATTTGTACATATGTTCCCATCATCATTTTCTAAACATTTACTTTCTGATAGAATTCTTGGCATCAGTTCCTCTTTTTTCCCCTTCCTCCCCCCCACCCCCAAGACCCCTTGATGAATTACAAATTATTATTGTTTTCATATCTTACACTGACCGCAGTCTCCCTTCACCATGTTTCTGTTGTTCGTCCCCCTGGGAGGGATCTGTGTGTGTGTTATGCATCATTCATTGTGATCTGGTCCTCCTTTCCTCCCCACCTGCCTCCACTTCCCCCTAGCCACCTAGTGTCACTACTCCCACTTCTGTTCCCGAGGGGTTTATCTGGCCTGGATTCCGTGTGTCATGAGTGTGTACCAGTGTACTTGCTCTGACATAGCCAGGACTGCAAAGCAGGAGTGGGGTCATAATGGCGGGATATAAGGAAGCCTCAAAGAACCCAAGAAATATTGTTTCATCAGTGCTATACTGAGCCCTGGCTGACTCATCCCTTCGTTGTGACCTTTCTTTGAGGAGATGTCCTATTGTCTACAGATGAGTTTGGGGTATCTGTTCCACCCCTCACCCCCTGCCCTATTCGCAACAATATCGTGGGTTGTTTTTGTTGTTGTTGTTGTTTTTGCTATGGGTCTTCTGGTGCCTGTTAACCTGATTCTGTTGACACGTCATGATCGCACAGATGGGTGTGTTTCTTCCATGTAAGCTTGTTGCTTCTCTGCTAGATGGCCTGCTTGTTTAACTTCAAGCATTTAAGACCCCAGATGTGGTATTTTTTCATAGCCAAGTACCATCAGCTTTCTTCACCACATTTGCTTATGCACCCGCTTTGTTTTCAGCAATCATGTGGGGTGAGGGTGAACATCACAGAATGCCAGGTTGTTAGAACAATGTGTTCTTGTGTTGAGGGAGGGCTTGAACAGAAGCCCAAAGCCCATTGCCACATAAATATACGTACATAAGCCAATACCTCTATTTTTATGAATTAATATTTTAACATAAGTGCATACCTATGTTTATACCTCTATCCATAGCTTTGCTTCCTAGATATTTCCTCTGTTTCCTTTTACCTTTTTCCTACCCCACCACCATGCTTGCCTTTCTTTCTTTTAGTAATTCCTCTCAACTAGATTGCTGTTGCTCCAACACCCCCAGGTTCTCTACGTCCTCCTCATTGTTGATTTTAATTCCCTGGTTGTTCCCCTATCTATGTCATTGTTTGCTCACCACTACTTTCCCCTGCCTCCTCCTCCGCAAGTCCCTCTAGAACCACCAGTCCTGTTGCTTTCTCCTCAGGCTTGCTTCCCATGCCTCTGTCTTAATTTTCTGATCTAACCAGAGTAGCACCAGGAGGGTGATTCTACCTGGATTCCATCTTGAATCCTCTATGATAAAACAAAATTCTTTATGATCATAGCTGATAGTTAGAATTAACTACCTTCTTCCACCCATTCACTACTTCCTTTGCTCTCAGCAAGCACTCCAGCTCCTTATGGTCTTTTACTTGATAGAATGATCCCAAGCTTCATTTGTGAAGGGATTGCACAGATCATTAGTAGCCTGTCAGAATTGGGATGCTGCAGCTTTCCACTGATTTTAATCACAGGGCACATATCTTAGGTTGGGCTTTCTAGAGAAGCAAAAGAATGAAACTTACATATTTTTTATCTTAAGGAAATGGTTCATGTGATTCTAAAGGTTGGCAAGTTCCAAGCCCATGAGTCAGATGTCTGGCGGGAGACTTCTCCTGACTTACATACCTGCAGGGGCTGGTGATACCCAGATTGGCAAGTCAAAAGAAAAACTGCTGACAGTGGAGGTGAATTAATCCAATATTGACATGTAAAACAGTAGACTACTGACTCATAGGCAGTAGAGGCTGATGAATTCCAGGATTGCTGCCCCAAGGAACAGAGGCTAGATGATGATGAGCCAGACTCAAGTTCCAAATGTAGCCAAAAACAAAGGAAATTTGCCCCAATATTTATATGTATGGGAAGCAGGCCACAATCCTGAGGAAAATCTCTTACAATTGTTTAGCCACTCATAGCATATCTCATCATGAGGTTGATTACATTATATCAGTTCTCATCCTACCGCAGTGGTTCTCAACCTTCCTAATGCCGTGACCTTTAATACAGTTCCCGATGTTGTGGTGACCTCCCCCAATCATTAAATTATTTTTGTTGCTACTTCATGACTGTAATTTTGCTACTGTTATGAATCATAATGTAAACATCTGATATACAGGATGCATTTTCATTGTTACAAATTGAGCATCATTAAAGCATAATGATTAATCACAAAAACAAGATGTAATTATATATTGTGAAATGTTTATTTCTAATTTCAAATCAATGAAATTTTGTCTTCAATCATGTTGTAACATGGGTAACAGTCTTAATATAACAGCAGTAAGTTACATTGCTACATTTTGTGACAGTATGCAGAGAAAGTCAGCATCAGTGTGGAGGTTGAAATAGCTTCTTTTGCACCATATCAGAAATTCTCGGGGCAGTCTTTGCAAGAGCACCATGAAGATCAACTTCCACAATAAATCTACTTCTGTATTTAGACTTGATAACCAACAAGCTGAAAAACCTATTTCACAAAGATATGTGGTTGGAAATGGAAGAAGAAATTGCAATACAGTCTCAGACAGAACAGGCTATGACTATAAACACTTGATCCAGAATTTTGTAACTGGTAATGTAGAAAAGTCAGTTCTCATTGCATTGCTGTTAATAAGTTCAGTGAACTCCTCTAGTGCTGTCTCAGGATCATCTTCAACTCTGACTGTGAATGGGCTTCTGGCAAGTGCAAATGGGGTGTTGGGTAGATATGGAAAGTTCAATGAAATTTCTTCTGCAAGCATGTGCAAGTATTTTTTCACAGAAATGATCATCGCAATCCTTTTGTCTGGTGCAATGTCATGATCCTCAAAGAAAGCAGATAAGTTAGGGAGCATGTAAATTTTACTTTCAATTTTTTTTGTCAAAGCTGGAGTTTCATTTGGAATGATCTGATCTTTTCAGACAAATTGAGCATTTGGTCCTTGTAGTAATACATTTAACTCATTCAAGGTGGCAAAGGTATCAACCAAGTAAGCTATTTTCTGCAGTTCACTTTTATCGCTGAAAAGTGCTTCGAACGGTGGTCTTGCTTTCTGATTACAAAATGTTTTGAGATCATGAAACTCAAAAGCATGTTTCAAAACTTTTCCTCTCGACAACCATCTCACTTCACTGTGAAATAGAAGAGGATTATTTGGCACATCCAACTCGTTGCACAGTTGCAAAAACAGTCGACTGTTGAAAGTGCTCCCCTTTACAAAATTGGCAGAACTTATGGTGCTTTTCATTACTCTTGTGGCAGCATCTTCTTTGCTAATATTTGCCAATGAATCATACAGTGAGTTATGATGACTTTTGGTGACTCATTCAGTCAGTACCAAACATTGAAATCCAGATCGACATCCTAGCAGAGCAGGAGCATCATCTGTGCAAATACCACAAACCTTTTCCCAAGACAGCTTGTGCTTTCAGAAATGTACCAACTGTGTCAAATACATCATGTGCAGTAGTTGTCCTTTCAAGAGGTTTGCAAAAAAGAAACTCATTTTAAAGCCAGTATCATTAATATGCCTAACACAAACCAGTAACTGTGAACAGTTTACAATGTCTGTAGATTCATCAAACTGGATGTTAAAATTGGAAGTGGAGTAGATGTAATTTCCTGGTTTACCTGATCAAGAATATTAGCAGACATGTCAGACCATGTCACTAGATAAGAAAATCACACTCCACTTCATAACAAATTCATCTCTGATCATAACTTGCACAGTGTCTTTGGCCACTGGCAATAGTAAATCCTCAGCAATGGTGTGAGGTTTCATAGCTCTGGCGATTCTGAGTGCCACCAAATATGAAGCTTCAACAACTGCTACATTTTGTTTGTGGTACTTGCCACCAGTGTCAAGTCTGACTTTCTTGAGTCCATCAGCTTTGTTTCTAAAATAGTCGATATCCTTAACAGCAAAGTTTGAATACTTGCTATCAGAATGGCGTTTTAGTTTGTTCGACTTCATATATTCTGCTGATAGAACTTCACAACAAATAACACATTGTGATTTCTCAATTCCTCCTGTAATTATTGAGATAAAACCATACTGTAAAAAGTCCTGTAAAAATCATATTATATTTTATTAACATTCTTCTCTATAAAATCCATTGTCATGGGATCCATTATTTTTATTGCCAATGAAAATAATATATAACAATAGCTTTAATAATACAAAAGATTATACAAGACATAGATTTACCATTCTGTGGGGCTTTTTTACATACCTGTTACTATTACTATCCCAAGGGGACAGTATTCACATCAACCACAGCTGAATATAAAAATATCGATCAAATCCAAATTAAGTTCCCATGGTACAGATTTTTTTTGCAGTCGTTGATGATTTTACAGTACATGATTTTGCATTTACCCAGTAATTAAATTCATGAAGTGTTGTTCTACCTCCAATACTGCTGTTTTCAACCACGGCAGCTGCTTTCACCCACAGCAACTGCTTTCTACACAGTAGCTGCTCTCTACCCATATGTGACCGGTCCACATTATGGCACCAACCCTGTCATACACACTTGTATTTGTATGGAGTGTATGTGATGGGATTAGGGTGATGATGTCATCACACCGGATATTGTATGTGGGTGTATCTGCGTGTGGGCAGACCCACCTGGAGAGGGATAGAGGAGCAGGGTCTTGGTTCCTAAGACCATCAGAAATATGTGTTTTCTAATGGTCTTATGTGATCACTGGGAAAAGGTCATTCAACCCCAAAGGGGTCGCAACTCACAGGTTGAGAACTGCTGTACTAGAGGATGACTACATCCTAATTTCCAAACCACAGAGAATCATGATCCAACCAAGTTGATAAACAACCTTAGCCATCAAAGCTTGGTAGTACTGAGACATCCTAAGCTACTTCGTGTATTCCAGATAGTCTCTTCTTTACCTCGATTATGTAGCATCAGTCTGATTTCCCCCCTTGTAATCAGAATCATTCACATTAGCCAATATAGGGCTGCAAGAACAGGAAGCAAAAATTTTGTGAGTGGGTCACTAGGGGTAACAATGAGTTAGTTATGCCACTCCCATTTCCAGTTCTTGTTTCTTAGACCCATGAATCTGGCTAGTAGAGAGACCGAACTGGCTTAGAGCATAGGTAGCTTCCTGAAATAAGGAAGACTGCAGAAGAAATGATGCATTTGAGTTATGGTGCTGGCAAAGAAGATTGAAAATATCACAGATTGCCAAAGGAAACAATATCTGTCTTGGAAGAGTACAATCAGAATGCTCCATGGAAGTGAGGATGGTGAGATTTCATCTCATGTACTTTGGACATGCTATCAGGAGAGCCCAGAAGCTGGGAGAAGACATCATGCTTGGTAAAGTGGAGAGGCAGTGAAAAAGAGAAAGATCATCAACAAAATGTATTGACGTGGTAGCTACAATGATGGACTTTAGTGTGACAATGATTGTGAGGATGACGATGGGCAGGGCAGTGTTTCATTCTGTTGTACACAGGGTTGCTGTGAATTGAAACCAACTCGAAGGGAACTAACAACAAAACCATAGTCTCCTGGAGAATATTGCCCCAATCTTGTAAGTTATTGTCACTTATCTGGCACTGTAATTGCATCTTTAGACATCATCCTTCTATCAAACCACCTACTTCAGTATAATGAAGAACATTTTCACACCAGTGAGTTCGATGGGCAAGGAACCTTTGCTGCACTTCAATTGCTATGAAGTTAATTAGAAGGTATGCTGTGTGGGCTAACATAACAGTGGATAAAGGATTCTGTAAGTCCATAAGAGTTAACAGGAGCATTGCATGTAAAAAAGACAGAGTAAGTGTGCATTCCAGTAAGAAAAATAATGATACCCTTTCTAAGATGGAAGTACACCAATGTAATCAAATTGTCACTATGTTGCTGGATGACCATCCCTATGAATGCTGCCATATACAGAAATTCTGGGTTGGTCTCTGGAAGCTTGGTCACTCAGCAGTGACTGTAGCCAAGTCGACCTTCATGAGGAGAAGTCCAATGTGCTACTCTGAGTTGACTAGAGAAACAAATTCATAAACACTCATCTGTGTATAAGAAAGAACTTTATAGCAGAGTATTGTACCTTAAGAAAATATCCCAGTCCAGATCAAGTTTATAAATCCAATATTAGCCCATATGACCAATACTAGTTCATAAATTCCTCTTTAGACTCCCACAGTCATGCAATAATGCCGAATGCAGAAAGACCACAGGCCAGTGGGTGCAAAGTCTTGAGGCTCCAGTGGCGGTGGAAGCATGTTCGCACTGGCGTGACTCTCCATGTGGCTTCTCCAGCTCCAGGGCTCTGGCTCTATCAGCGTGTCTCCATGTAGCTTGTCAACAATATTATCTCACAGGGAGTAACTCAGTGTCCTGCCTCCAGAGAGCTATTTATATTCTTAGTGCCTCCAAATGAGGTCATAAAGCTGCAACCTGATTGACAAGCTAAACTTTACCCACCCTTTCACTCTTAATAGTTTCACATTGGCACCAGATTATGCAACTACCACATCCATATTGCTGAATCCATGCATAACTTCTGTCCTTGCCATGATGGTCACTTTGATCATGAGCTCATTGGACAATGACAACAAATGGCTGGTGAAAGAAGTTGATTGGTTTCCACAGAACATGTCATATTATTCTCTGGCTTTTGAAAAAAAATGCTCCTCTGCCAAGGTAACCCCTTGGTGAGCATTCACATGAGATCAAAATATCTTCATTTCTTTGATCCATTCAGAAAGGTCTATTCATATGCCTCTTCCGCATACTCCTGTATCACCAATTTGCAGTCATGTTCTTTCCAAGTCCTTGATTATACAAACAATTGACCACAATCCATAAATCAATATACAATATACAATAGATCTTAGTATATGTGCTGCTGAAGCAAGCACATTTTGTATACAATAGATCTTACCCCCCTTCCTTTCAAGTACAATGAACAACCATATGCACTACTCAAAATTCTGTCCATTGGGAGAATTTTCCTTCATCAATATCCTTCAAGGGGGGGGTCCCAAGAGGGTGCTGCTGTTGTCCACTTCAGAGTGATGCCTGTATATTGTGCAGAACCATTTGTAAATCAGGCATGTGCTTTATCTTCCTCAGTCAACTAGTCATAAAGCACTCCCTGTGAGCTCAGGTGCAGGCTGGGAGAGGGAATACGAGGGAGGAATGTGAGAGACAAGAGAGACAAAGAGCACCCAGTTTGCAGAAAGCGATGGATGGTGGTGAAAGCCCCAAATCCATTTGCAGGGTTCCTGTGTGGATTAGCCCCCTGCTAACCATTGACCTAGTTGCCAACAGAGCACATAGGAAAGTGGACTAATGCAGATGTAATTAGGTTAAAATTTAAGCATCATTTGTTCTCCCTTTTGACCCATTTTACATTTTTCCAGTTTTTATTATTTCCTGCTTTCTTTTTTTGTTTGCTTTTGTTGTTTTTTTTTGGGGGGGGGGCATCACTGCCCTCTGGTGGTCGTGGGAGCTACCCAGCTTTGCTCCGGAGAGCCACTGCTGGATTTGAACCACCAAGCCAGTGGGCCGCAGTCCCGCACTCAACCACTAAGCCACCAGGGCTCAGCCCTTTCTGCTTTCTTTTAGAATGAGGTTTTTCTGTTTTGTTTGATATTGGTTTTTTTTTTTAGTTTTTTTTTTTTATTTTAGGCATCACTGCCCTCAGGTGGTGGGAGTAGGATGCCCAGCCTTTGCTCCTGGGAGCCGGAATTGAACCTCCATCCCAGTGGGCCGCAGTCCCGCGCACAACCACTACGCCACCGGGGCTCAGCCCTTGTTTGATATTGTTGTTGGACTTTTTTGTTTTTACTTTGTATATTTTTCTTTCTATGAGACAATAACTGGGTTAGTTGTTTGAGGCTGTGGTAATAGAAGGTTGGGGAAATGGGGAACTAATACTAATGAGTATAACGAAGGAGAAAATGTTCTAAAATTGATTGTGGTGATGATCATACCACTTGCTTTAATCTGTTTAGACTATTGAATTATATGCTTTGTGAATTTTATGTTGATAAAGCTGTAATTTTTTAATGGAGTCAGGATATTTGGGTCACTTAATTATGTAACTTACTTATGACTTCAAGTCCTACAAGAACTCAATTTTGCACATAGCAGCTTTATTTAATGATGGAGTCCTGCTGTGCATGTCCAACTGAGATTCAGACAACACCCAGTTCATGAGGGGCAGCTCAGCCTTCACGGTGACTCGGCGGTCCATAGACAGTCATTCAGCCTCTACTAAGGCCAAGTCATCAGCAAAAAGCTGTTTCTCCAGAGGAGAGTAGTTATCTGGAAGTGAATGACAGGGATTTGCTTCAGAATTCTGAGGGTCTGTGATGTAAATCACCAATAAAGGCCTGCCAAAAACTCCAAATAACACCGACACTGCAGGCACCACTGACTCAGCTAGACCACATATTCCAAGTAGCAAAAGCAGTTTGCATAACAACTTGAACCTGTTGCAGGGCCTTCCCTTCTTCTGACCTCCACCTTAAAATCCGCAGCTTTTCAAGTCACTTGATACACAGACGAATGTAGCATACCTAAGTGAGGACGGTGTTGACTCAGAAATCCCAGAAGACCCTCGAAGCATTGTGTCACCTTGTCAGTTGTAGGAGTGAACTTAACCTTCACTTTAGAAGGAATATTTAGATATATACTGTAGCACTGGACTCTCAGAAATTTTACTGAGATTGTAAGTTGAATTGTTTTCAGGTTAATTTCCCACTCTCTTGCACACAAATACCTTACCAATAACTTTAGAGTCATTGATACTTCCTCCTTACTGGGTCCAATCAGCGTAATGTCATTGGTGTAATAGACCAGTATGCCATCTTTTGGAAGAATAAAGTGATCAAAGTCCCTGTAGATGAAATTATGACACATGGCTAAATAATTGAAATTTGTTGTCCTTACTAGCTGAAGGCAAATTGCTTCAAAACAGGCATGGAATTGTCTTATATCTATTAAATTATGATTGTGTAAATATTGTATTAGAGCTTAAATTCTGAGCACTAGGTTTGTGGAAGGCTGGACTTACAGTGGGAGCTCTAAATCTATTTTGGAGGCTTCACATAGATTTAGTCTCTACTACATTCTTTCTGAATATTAGTCAGCTATGTAAATAGCTTTGCCCTCAGGCAGTGTTAGAAAATGGATTACAACTCTTCCCTAGCCAGTCCAGAGAGGGGCAGCCTGGCCCCTAGGGACTTGTCTGTATGCACCCTTGATGGAATTTGGGGGACTAGGGTCCACACGGTCATGAATCATACCCTGACTACTTGATTGAAAGCCTGAGCAAGTCTTGTAAGCTTTTCTATCTGCAGTGGTTGCATATCCCAATAATGTGCTCAAGCAACTGCTTCTGCAGGCAACTGCGATTTATCGATCTGCCTCCAATCATGCTTTGTGAACATTTCCTTGTGTTCTCATGCCCTATTTATGTGACCATGTTCATATAAATCCTTGGACACCATGAGGGTCTCATGCTGATGGTATATATTTGCCTCCTTTGTCCTATTTAAGACTTAATAAATATATCTCTATATACTATATTTGAATTTGGGGTCTCTTTTTTCTACATCAACCAATCATAATTTTCTCCTGGCAAGTTCCTGCATTGTGATAGGTAGGTTTGTTGTGCCAACATGACCAAAGAAGATAGATAGGTTTGTTGTGACAACATGGCCAATGAACACATGTGACATCAATTGAAGGGCGGAAATGTAAATGGCTCAGGGAACTTCGCCTTTTTCTCTTGGATCTTCAGACCAGCTGTGAGTTGAGGTTCCTTCAAGGCCTGCTTCAACATGCTGTTGAGCTGGGAACTGTCGGTGACCTGCCTTGCTGCTGCTTGTGACCGGAAAGCCTGAATTGCTCTACAGAGGACTGCTCGGCGGCCCTCAAGACTCCAAGGGCTGCCAGTCTACTAGCAAGTGAGTTGCACTGAGCCATTTGTACTGCTCTATAGATTAGCTGTTTATTTCTTATGTTAGTCATCTTTCTATCTATATAAATATATATATACTTATTAGTGTCCTGGTTTTGTAGCTCTAGAGAATCCTGTCTAACACATGTAGCCTTTGCATTTAAGCTCTGTGAAATTTCCTTTTGTAGCAGTGTTTGATTGATGCCTTAGAAGGCGGTATCTGGTCCAGAACTGTTTTGGTCATTCAACAAACTATAAAACAAACAAGACGGGCATGGAAAAATGCATTGGCCAGATCAATAGCTGTATGCCAGATACCAGGAGCTTCAGCAATGACATACACGGAGAACAGCATCTGCAATTTAGCTTACTGCCTGGTTAAGTTTATGATAATCCATCATCATTTCCCAAGATCCATCTGTTCCTCTACAGGCCCAATAGGCGAGTTCAGGGGGGCTGTGGTGGGAATCACCATCCTTCAAGACCTTGATAGTGACACTAATCTCAGCCATCCCTCCAGGAATGAGATATTATTTTTGGATCACTTCTTTTTTTTGGTAGGGGTAGTCCTAATGACTTATACATGGTTTTCTCACTGTAATAGTCCTTTTCATGCCTAGCATGTATCATTTCAGTTATGCATTCTGGGCCTGAGGAGATGGGTTTGGAGATAAGTCGCACCTACTGTGAGATGGACCCGAGCTAAGATCCCATCACTAACCCACCCTCATATGTCTCTATGCTGACTGGTAGGCTCCAGTGACATTTAGGGTCTTCTGGAATTAGTGTCAGTTCAGAGTCAGTACCCAGTAGTCCCTACAAAGCTCAATTATTTTATTTTCCTCAATGAACAGGAACTCTCATCAAAGGTGGCTATCCCTTTGGGAGAAAGGAAACCTGTACACATCTTCATCTTTGATTGCTGAGTGGGGTCTCTCCTCAAGGAGCCCTGGGCTCCCCTTCCTTGAGGAGTTGTGTAAACTGGCTCAACACTGAGAATTCCTTGAGGAGCCTTGACTCTGTATTTTGGTGATTCACCTTCAACTGTTGTTCACGTGGCCCAGAATTTTTCTGCATGTACAAATCAAATAAAATTTTAGTGTATTTCTCATCTTTTTATCACCACCACCACCTTACCGTCATAATTATTCTGATTACCACTTTGATTATGTTGTCGATTATAGTAATCACAGTAACCTTGTCTTTGTCAATTAAGTGCTGTTATTAGCCTTCTACCACCACAGGGTCCAATCAGTCCCTATTGTATTGACTTAATTCAGTGTGGGCAGTTCTGACCGTCAAATCTGTTTTGCAACAAATAGCAATCATATCAGTTTGCAAGGAGACTGACAGATGTGTGCCTCCCCGTTGTGCTAAAAAGGGTCTTCTCTGGGCGTTCCAAGGCTGAGTGTGTGCGTCCAACCTGATACATCTACTCGAACATGCTAACTTCCCTACCCTCTTCTATAACATACCCAGAGAGATGTCTGGCATTTCAACTTTATCTAGCTAGGCCACAGCTTAGATCCACGCTTCGAAGAATCAACTGTGAAAGAGTTCCCTGCGCAGGCGCAAGATGAGCTCAATTTTGTTTAGACCCTTCATTGCAATGGAACTCACAGTCATGGCTTAATCAGAGAAGATAAACAGAGGCGCTACAGAACTGCAATTGCACTCTCTCGCGCGCATCTTTGCTTCCAAGATGACAAAGAAAAGGCATAAAAACTGCCGTGCTGAAACAAGTCCCGACCATCTGCAGTCGATTTGCTGCACGAACTGCATCTGGTACGTGCCCAAAGACAAGGCCATTTCGAAGTTCGTAAAAAGAAACAGTCGTCAGAGACATTTCCAAAGCAAGTGTCTCCAAGGCCCTACGTGCTTCCCAAGCTGTACGTGAAAGCTACGTTGTCATGTGAGTTGTGCCCTTCACAGCAAGGTGGTCCCAAACTGGTCCTGTGAAACCCGGAAAGGCTGACCAACCCTCCCCCACCCGTCCCGCCCCCGCATTGAGACCTGCAAGTTCTGCCCCATGACCTCCTTCAAAGCCTTTATATAAAAGAGTAGAAGCCGATGAAAAGCAAGCCTGAAAGGAAACAAAATGGAAATTGTTCTTTTTTAAAAAAAGAAAGAACTACAATGGTTCTCAGAAAGAATGCTTTTGAACCAGCTGCCCCTGTCCTTGAAAGAAAAATAGTTTTTGCCAAATATTTGCATGGGCTAGCTCCCCGGCAGACAATGTTGTTATATTGTTGGATGGCCTCCAGCGCAACAGAACAAACCACGGCCCATCCCTGTGTGGACCTCCCAATTGTCCCAGTGTGGCAGCCACGGGCCAATCCATCTCCTGGAGGGTCTTCCTCTTTTGCGCTGACCCTCCACTTCACCAGGACCCTCCACTTCATCAGTCCTTCTGCAGGAACTGCTTTCTTCCTTACAAAATGACCAAAGTACATGAAACGAAGCCTCCCCACACTTGCCTCTGAAGATCATTCTGAGTGTACTTTTTCCAAGACAGATGCTTTGCTCTGCTGTCAGTCCATGGTTCTTTCAGCATTCTTCACCAGCACCAGCATTCAAATGCATTCCCCCCTTCTTCCATCTTCCTTCCTCGATGTCCAACTTCCACACGCACAGGAGACAATGAAAAATACCAGGGCGTGGGTAAAGCACACCTTCCTCCCTAAGTAAACACCCTGCTTGTCAACACCCCAAAGAGGCTTTGTGCAGCAGGTTTACCCAATATCGTGAGTCATTTGATCTCTGGACTGTTGCTTCTGTGAGCCTTGATTGTGGATTCAAGCAAGAACAAAATCTTTGACAACTTCAATCTTTTCTCCAAGTGTTATGTTGTTGCCTATTGGTTCAGTTGTGAGGATTTGGGTCTTCTTTACACTGAATTGTAATCCAGACTGAAGGCTGCAACCCTTGGTCTTCATCAGCAAGTGGTTCAAGTCCTCTTCACTTGCAACAAGCAAGGTTGTGTCTTCTGAATGGTGTAGGTTGTTAATAAGCCTTCCTCCAATCCTGGTGCAGCATTCTTCTCCACATAACCAGCTTCTCTGGTTATTTGCTCAGCATAGAGATCTAAGAAGTATGATGACACTGACACACACCATCCCTGATCTTAAACCATGCAACATGCCCTTGTTCTCACAGGTGCCTCTTGATCCATGTCTAGAGATCAACAGATATATGACATCTAGTTATTCTCTTAGCCTGGGTTCTATAGAGAAGCAAATACTGTGACGCTTACCTGCATAATCAGAGAATTCCATAGCATGGAAATGGCTCGCACAGTTGTAAAAGTGGATAAGTTCCAAGTCAGTGGGTCAGATGTCAGGCCAGATGCTTCCCCTGACTCACGTAACTGCAGGGGCTGATGGATTCAAGACTGGTGGGCCCAAAGACAAGCTTCTGGCTGCAGTAGCAAATTAATCCAGGTTTGGCAGGTAACACGGCAGCCTACTGATGACTCCCAGGATCCACAGACAATACAGCAAATTGCTGATTCAAGTCTGAAGAGCCAGAGATCACTAAGTCAGGCATCCAAATCCAGCCAGAAGCAAGCAAATGTTTCCACAGTGTCCACATATATTGGAAGCAGACCACACCCTTTAGCAAGTCATTTTATTGGGAGCTCTTACAAATCTTATAACAATTCTTCACAGACCATACCCTTGAGGAGATCTCGTCTCTTGAGCCATTGAGAATTCTGGCCCAGTTAAGCCAATACAAAACATTTATTATCAGTCATAGTAATACATGACTAATGATTACTGTTTCCCTGAACTTCTATACAAAAGCTCTTCTCATTTCTTATACCTTGGAGAAATTTATAATTTTGCCATTACAATCAATATTCCTTCAGTCTCACTGCTATCGAGTAAATGCTGGCTCATAATGACCCTTGCGGTTTTCCAACACTATAACTGTTTATGGGAGTAGAGAGTCTCTCTCACAGAGTTACTGGTGGTTTTGAATTGTCAACCATGTGGATTGGAGCCCAACATATAACCCCTTCCTTCAGTGAATCACTTTCTTTTTATTGTAAGAGAGAATGTGTCCATGCCTTTTGACAATTATGGTGTCAGATACATGGAATTTAAAGGAACATTATCTTTGGGAGTTCCTTGGACATTGAGGATACAGAACCTTCAGTCCCAGCAATGAGCCCCTTGAGTGTCTTGTTTCCATAGATTCTCAAGAGACATTTTAGCTATAAACAAACAAACAAACAAACAAAACCCAACTCACTGCCATCGAGTCACTGCCAACTCACAGTGATGCTATTGGACAGGGTGGAACTGCTTCTGTCAGGTTCTGAAATTGCAACTCTCTCACAGAATGGCTGGTGAACAACTATGGCACAAGGGCTTCATTGTTTGTGGAGCTTGAATTCCCAGGTATGGCCTCTCAGATTGTACTCCCCTTCCTTGCATCAACTCTTTTTGAGATTTATTGTTGGATTATTTTCTCTCATTTTCAGTTTTCCTTAAAGTGAAAAATTTACATTTCAGCACCCACTCAGGTTCCACATAGAGGTTTTAATATCCCATGCATTTTTGGTAAAATGGGATACACTAGCTCTAAGGACGTAGCAGGGCTGTCTTTAGGCACCCTAGCCTATTTATTTGGTTGTTTATTTTTGACCTGGCCTCTGATATGAACAAACACTTTGATCCTTGTTCCTGTTGATTTTTGGAACACTGGCATGTCTTTAGTAAAGACTCTCTAGAAAATACATAGCTATTTTAGTGTTCTTTCAAATTCTAAGATACTGTACTTAGTTTCTTAACTTTTCTGTGCTATAAGTTTGAAAGGGTTTCCAAATTAAACAAGGCCAATATAATGATTATTTAATTGGCATTTAAAAACTTATAAAAGACATTATGATAATCTGTCATTAAAGTAGATGTGTGGATAAAAATGCAGGGTAAGTAGGGCATGGGAGGGGTGTGGGAGGATACCCATGCATTAGATTTGACAGGGGATGTTTATCTATCTTTATATGTCATTTACCTTTTGGGTTTTTTATAAATCATTTTATGGAGGGCTCATACAACTCCCATCACAATCAATACATACAGAAATTGTATGCATACCACATTTGCACACCTACTGACATCATCACCCCCAAAACATCCTCCCTCCACTTAGACCCCCAATGCCAGCTCCTCATATTTCCCCTCCCTCCCCACTCCCCTTTCCCCATGAACCCTTAATAATTTACACATTTTTATTACTTTTTCATATCGTACTCTGTCTGATGTGTCCCTTCACCCACTTCTCCGCATAGATCAATCTACTTGGAAAATGTATTGAAAGAGATAATTGCTTTTCTAATTGGTATAACAAAATCTTTTTAAAAGGATAAATTGTAGGGCTGAGCCCCAGTGGCGTAGTGGTTGTGCATGGGACTGCGGCCCACTGGGATGGAGGTTCAATTCCGGCTCCACAGGAGCAAAGGCTGGGCCTCCTACTCCCACCACCAGGGAACAGTGATTGCCCCCCCCAAAAAAAAGGATAAATTATCCTAAATTGTTTCTAATAAAAAAGAAGTCCTCTTTGAAAAGACAACTCCAAAAATTCCCTGTCATTGAGTCGATACCAACTCATAAAACCTCTGGGACAGAATAAAACTGCCCCTCCAGGACCAAGTTAAGTGAGTGTTTGAGACTGTAAATCTTGAGAGTAGAAAGCATTGTCTTTGTCCGGTGGAAGAGTCTCAAACTGCTGACCTTGAAAGTAGCAGCCCAATGTGGGTAGTAATCTATAACTTATCAAGGACCTATGAAAGAAGGGGGAGGAATGGGGAGTTGATCTAAAGGGCTCAAGTGGGAAGGGAATGCTTTGAAAATGATGTCGGGCTGAGCCCCGGTGGCGTAGTGGTTGTGCGCGGGACTGCGGTCCACTGGGATGGAGGTTCGATTCCAGCTCCACGGAGCAAAGGCCGGGCCTCCTACTCTCACCACCTGAGGGCAGTGATGCCCCCCCCAAAAAGAAAATGATGTTGCATATGTGCATATGTGCAAATGTACATGACACAGTGGATTAATGTATGAATTGTGATAAGAGATGTAAGAGCTTCCAATAAAAAAGTATTTAATTTTAAAAGGCAAAAAATGAAATATAATTTATATGTATAATAATTTTACCTCCAGATGGCATTATTAGATTATAGTATTTCTTTAAGGAACCTGTTCTAGTTGGATTTAATGACAGGTGAGTGTTTAGGAATTAGATAGCCTTGCTATTGTGGAAAATTCATTTTTACAGATGTTTTTGTGTTTATAACGACCCTTCAAAGTAAAATCTTGCTGTGTTTCATCTAAAGAAAAAACTAATTTTGAAAAGAAAACTAATAGCTCCACAATGAATATGTGAATGATTTTTTAAGACAAAAATGGAGACAAGATGAGAGTGAAAAAAAGATTTAGATTTATATAGGAAATCACGGGCTGAGCCCCAGTGGCATAAGTGGTTGAGTGCAGGACTCATCGGCTTGGCGGTTCAAATCTCAGGAGCAGCACTGGGTAGCGCCACCAGAGGCAGTGATGCCCCCTCCCCCAAAAAACAACAAGAAGAAAATCACAGAAGATTAGAGTAAGGCATACAAGGCTAGAAAAAATGAAATGGAATGATAAAAAGAGAAAGTTATTTTTTTAAGAGGGAAGGTTAAGGGCGTTTTGTCTTAAAAGGGAATATCTGGGTATGCCAGAATATGAAAGACAAATTTCAAGGCCATTCACTTGACAAAATATGGGTAGAGTCTCTGTGGGAAAAAATCTAATTATAGGTAAAAGTGGTGAAAGCAGTCCAGAACATGTCTGTTAGAGACCATTAGCATTGACCTGAGCACAAATCATGCTGTGTGAGAGCTGGCTAATGTATTCTTTAGCATCCCTCTAGCCTCATCTACTCAGACGCCCTGGTGGCATGGTGGTTATGTAATGGGTTTTGATCTGAAAAGATGGGGCTATCTACTTGCATAAAAAATTACAGTCTCAGAAATTCACAGGCATAGTTCTACGCTGTCCTTATAGACATGCTATGAATTGGCAGCAATTCATGGCAGTGAGTGTGAGTGTGAGGGAGCCCCCATCTATGCAGGGCCAATTCGACTTCATCTGAGAGCTCCATCAATGGACAGGCTTAGTGCAAAGTTTAAACTTAAGGTCGCTGAAACTAGTGACTACATAATCATGGAACCGAGCCACAAAAAGAGAGATAAAAGAACTAGACTCTGTGTTGCTTTTTATTATATGTACTATTTCGTTTCTTTAAAGTTATGGACTTATTTATAATCATTCCTGAGTAGATGAGAGTCATTATTTTGTTATTCATGCATGTGCATTACTGTTTCTGACTGGTTTTGAAATTATAAGCCAGGTTGATCCTTTTTAAGAGCTTTCCTTTTCTTGGCATGGAGATGGTAATTTAGGACATACTATTAAAATATATCTACAATGGGAAATATACTGGAAGGCTTGCAAGAATTAAAGGTAGCAAATGCAAATACAGTTACATACACAATAGCAGTGATCTAAGAGTAGATGTTTGACAGAATAGATGTGAGAGGGAGAGTGGAAGCATATCCACAAATATATATATAGGCTTGACAGGCAATATTTTCCCATGTATGTTTACCTTTGTTGAAAACAGATCCATAAAAAATATATATCCATGAATGTGGGAAAGCACACAGAGGACAGAGTTGTGAAAACTTATTAGACATAAGCAAACATCTTGAATGAGTAGCTGGGCCTGGTGGATCAGGACCATATTCTCAGGAGACACCAAGGTCAATTGGCATAACATAATTCACAAAGGCAATGTTCCACATCCTACTGTGGGAAATAGCAATCGGAGCCTTATAAGGTGCAAATATTGACCTCTATTAATCTGGCAGAAAGAAAAGTGATGAATATCAAAAGACAAATAAAAAACAATTAGACCAATGGACTAATGGACCATGCAAACATGTCTCCACAACCCTGATAACAGAAGTATTAGCATCTAGATGGTACTCAGCTACCACTGCCAACTAGAGTGGAAGGAAGATGTACAACAGAATCCAAGATCTCATAAGAGACCAAGCTTTTTGGTCAGATAGAGACTGTTATGAATCCCAAGATTATGGCCCTTAGTTACCTTTCGTTTTGGAACTGAACCCTCCACATGTTAGAAAAAGCAGTTATTAAAGTTCAAAAGGGCAGCATTTACGCAAGGATAGAGGGTGAAGAAAGAAGGAGGGATGGAAACAGGAAACACAGGGAGGAAGTGAGATAAGTGATGGTACCTTGAGGTGATCAAAATGGATGAGGTGACCCCAAATGTGTCTGAATTGTTGAATGAAAAACCTAATGATTGGACTCTGAAAGTGGATTTGGGCTTTAACTGTCATCCGTAGCCTTCTGCAAATGGGGTGCTCAGAATTTAAGCTTTAAAACAATCCAGAGAATATCATTGTACTATACCTAGAGAAAATGGATGCCAAAGCCACGCAGCAACCGGCATCTCTATCTGGTCTCCAGCTTGTCATTCTAGAACTATCTCATTATCATGATGTTTGCATTTTCCTTAACAGCATCAAATAAAAACTCTCTCCCCCAACAAAAAGAAAAAGAAAAACTGATGATCTATTCTGTAAACCTTCACCTAAATTACAATTAAAAGGCTTGTTGTTGTTCTTGTTAATGGGGTGAGAGAGGTGGCAAACCAAATAAAGGGCGTCCAGGTGTGGAAGCTCAGAAGAGACAAGGACCTTCTTCAGAATCAACAGCCTTGAATCCAGAATTCCAGTTGTCTCCTAAACTAGGAGAAAATAAATATCTGTTTAAAAAATGTATCTAACTGACAGCAATACTTAGTGTTGTCACCATTATAATTAGAACAATTAAATGTTGTATAAAAATCACTTTCAATGCTTTCATCCAGAATACTAACAAACTACAAATAAAGTGACTCATAGATATTAACAATGCTTATTCCATCAAAGATCTGAACCCTTGTATTAAAGTCTCCCTAGTTACATAACAAGAGGCCTGGTTGTGCAGTGGGTTGGGGGTTGGGTTGCTAACTGCAGGGTCAGCAGTTTGAAACCACCAGTTGATCTTTGGTAGGAAGCTGAAGGTTTCTACTCCTGTAAGGATTCACCATCTGAGAAACCCACAGAGGCGGTTCTACTCTGTCCTATAGGGTCACTCTGAGTTGCACTTGACATGAAGGCCATAAGTTTTTCCCCTAATGTGACCTACTTCTTGTTATAACTATAGGGATCATGGAATATAAGCTATTACAGGGAGGCATTGTGAAGAAATTAGATAGTCAACTCCTGGCTATCAAAAAGGATAGCGCCTGAGTTCTCAAAGGCTTGTCCTAAAATTAGCAGCCATCTAAAGGGACTGTCAACCAGTTCGTGCAGAAGGAAGCACACCAATCTAAGTGTGTTCAAAAGATTTTAAATAAAATCCATAATCAAGGAGAGAGAAAATCTATCGAAGTCTAAATTCAGAGACACTTGGTGGGGGTGAGTGAGGGGTGGAGGAGATTTGAAAGTGACACCTTCCCTTTGTTTTAGGGACTTTGGGGACACTGACTCCTCAAGACGGACTTGACTGACAGTAGTACTCCAGGTTGCCCTACCCCCTTCCCCTTAACTTGAAAGATAGCCGCAACATTTCGTCATTCAAAAGAAATTGGTGAAGCAGCTGATGCCATTCAATTAATGATCACTCTACAGAGGAATGCACAATATTCTTCAAAAGACTTCCCCAATGCTCCTGAGATAAAAAAGAAACAACTGTGACTTTTTGAGAAAGAGCAAAGAGTCAAGAAGTTTGCTGACTCCAGAGATGGGTCATAAACCAGTAATCACTAGAAACTGAGGCACCTAGAATTGACTACACAGGGCTGAATCCAAACTTTCTTGGTCTTCCATTCCTTTTCCTCTTCTGCTTCCCGAATATGTACACCCCCTTGAGTAAATCATGCTTACTTAGGACTAAGATAAAAATGTCTTGTTCTAAGAAAGAATGCCTATAACTGATGTTTGAGAACATTAGGCTTTGGGGCTAAATAAATGTGTTCCAAGAAGAGAATGATAAGAATGTTTCTTTGAGGGCTGAGCCCCACTGGCATAGTTTTCAGGACTGAGCCCCGGTGGCATAGTGGTCGTGCACCGGACTGCGGCCCACTGGGATGTAGGTTCAATTTCAGCTTCACAGGAGCAAAGGCTGGGTCTCCTACTCCCACCACCTGAGGGCAGTGATGCCCAAAAAAACCAAAAAACAACCCCCCCCCAAAAAAGAATGTTCCTTTTAAAAAGTGTTATCAGAGATATATGAGCCCCCAATAAGAGTATTTTTAGAAGTGTTTGTGTATGCAGGTTCCTTGTGCAGAAAATCTGTACTTAAAAAAGAAATTAACTTGTGATTTATATGTAGCCCCCTAGCCCTCCTGCATAAATCTCTCTCACCTTTTCAGTTTTTGAAACACTTGGTTGTTGCAAATTCAGCAATCAAATTGTGCCCTCTGTGCCTCATCTCTGTATGTCTCTATCATTTGTCACAACCAGCAACAGACCCAGTGTTTGGCAGGTAACACCCTCTGAGGTCTGCTGTGAGGAAGAAAATGAGTTTATAAAGATAAAATACCAGGAATATATAGCCAGTAATGAATAAATATTGTTAATGTTGTTGTTTGTTCTGTGGGTGGGGTGGGGTTGTATTTTGTTTGAGAAGGCCTTCCATACACAGAGTCATTTTAAACTTAAATTCCAAAACATTATTATTTTATTTTAGGTCTTTAACCAGTGTGAAATAATTTTCTCTGACTCGTGCAAGTTAGGGATGCAGTGAGCTTGATTGGGATAATAGATTTTTTTTTGGGGGGGGGTGGGGCATCACTGCTCTCCGGTGGTGGGAGTAGGAGGCCCAGCCCCACTGCTGGAATTGAACCTCCGTCCCAGTGGGCCGCAGTCCCGCGCACAACCACTACGCCACCGGGGCTCAGCCCCGTGGGATAATAGATTTTTTTAAACACTGATTTGTGAGAGAACTATCATTTTTTTTTGTTTTTTTTTTGTTTATTTTGGGCATCACTGCCCTCTGGTGGTGGGGGTAGGAGACCCAGCCTTTGCTCCTGTGAAGCTGAAATTGAACCTACATCCCAGTGGGCCGCAGTCCGGTGCACGACCACTATGCCACCGGGGCTCAGTCCTGAAAACTATAGTTTTGTTTTTTTTGTTTTTGTTTTTTTTGGGCATCACTGCTCTCTGGCGGTGGGAGTAGGAGGCCCAGCCCCACTGCTGGAATTGAACCTCCGTCCCAGTGGGCCGCAGTCCCGCGCACGACCACTACGCCCCCGGGGCTCAGCCCGAGAACTATAGTTTTTATTACTGTAGTCTCACACTTTGCAAGACACTGTTGTGTCTGAGGGTGTGTCGATGAGCATTCACCAAGCTGATTAACCAGACTCTAAAATCAAACTCACTGCCATGCCATCAAGTTGATGCTGACTGATAGTGATTCTGTAGAACAGGGTAGAACTGCCTCTGTGAGTTTCCCAGAGTGTAACTTAAAAAAAAAAACATTTTATTGGGGGCTCGTACTGCTCTTATCACAATTCATAAATCCATCCATTGTGTCAAGCACATTTGTACACTTTGTTGCCGTCATTTTCAAAGCATTTTCTTTCTACTTGAGCCCTTGGTATCAGCTCCTCACTTTTTTCCCTCCCTAACCCTTGATAATTTATAAATTATTATTTGCTCATGTCTTACACTGATCATTGTCTCCCTTCACCCCCTTTTCTGTTGTCCGACCCCCTGGGAGGGGGGTATATGCAGATCATTTGCTCCATTCCCCCTCTCTCCTCCCATCTTCCCCTTCCCCTCCTGGTATCACTACTCTCATTATTGGTCCTGAGGGGTTTATCTGTCCTGGATTCCTTGTGTTTCCAGCTCTTATCTATACCCGTGTACATGATCTGGCCTACCCGGATTTGTAAGGTAGAATTGGGGTCATGACTGTTGCGGTGGTGGGGAGGAAGCATTAAAGAACTAGAGGAAAGTTGTATGTTTCTTTTTTTAATGCAATATTTAATTCAAATGCCTTCTTGAAAACCAGGATTCTTTTATTTTAAATTACTCTATTTTAATATATGAATGGTCAACAGTAAAGCAAAAGCAGTACTTTCAAGAACATGACTTTATTCTCTTGTTCCTTATGTTTTTTCAGCCTTCAACATCTGTCTTTACCACTGTAATCAGCACAGAACTATTCAAAATCAAGTCTTAATCCCAGCTGAGCTGTAGAGATGCTGAAACTGGTGCATGATGAACTCAAAACAAGGAAATCAACACCAATAGCCAAAAGTATCCATCTCTCTTGATATGTCATACTTAACAAAATTAAATTAGTTCTTACATACTCACATTGGTGAATATTAGTATTTTATACTTCCATATATGTGTGCATATATAAGTAAAAAGGTAAAATTTAAATTATTTTATCTGTGAAAGATATATAAAATGTAACTTAATACACATTTCAATTGAGTGCTTGCTCAATACTCGGTGCTTAAAAATATTTGAATAAAAATTCCAAAATCTGTTCTGTTGGAAGATAGTCTTAGAGGAGAGGTAAGGGTACTGTGTGGGTCTAACGGGATTGGAGAGGGGAGTAAACAGAACGAAGGTACTTCTAGGCTAGAAATCACATAAAACAGAAGAAAGAAGAGGGTCCAGTTTTTCCCTAGGTCAATTTCACAAGAAATGGAATGGAGCCCAACCCCCCAAGACCCCATTGCCATCCAGTTAATTCCACATCTTAAAAACCTGAGATCGGGTTCACAAGACCATTAAACCTTCACAGCAGCAGGCGATTTCCTCTTTGTAGAGAGGAGCAGCTGGTGGAGGTGTATGGCCAACCTTGACTTAACAGTCCAATCTTACTGGACAACACCACTAGCTGTAAACACCCAAAACAAACCAGCTGCCCCACGATGGGTTTGAACTCATGGCATCTTCTAACACATCTCATGTCAGAAGAGAACTGTGCTCCAGCAGTTTTTCAATGACTAACTTTTCCGAAGCAGATCGCGGGCTTTCTTCCAAAGTCTCTCAGGGTGGGTTCAAAACCTCTCCCAGTGCCGGTGAGCAGCCCACGGCATGAACCATGAACAGCACCATCCAGGGATCCTCAGGAGGCTTCCAGGCAAGGGACACAAACCTGTAGCTTCGCTAATGAGTTTACCCGATTTGAGGATGCTGAACTGACTTCTGCCTGAGTTGTCCTGAGATCAGGGCACACTATTGCCTACAGGCAAAGCCACTTCTTTATTTGGTTCTTCTGAGAAGGGCAAGAATACAATGTGTCTAATCACCCCACATAATTTCTGTAGGAGGTTTTGTCCCGGCTCAAGAGAGAGAAAGAGCCCTGCGGCAGCGGTTCTGCATGGGCTGCTACGCTCCAGGTCAGACGTTTCCAACCACCAGCTGCTCAGCACTTTCTGCTCCCCACCCCCTCCACCTCCATGCGGTCTCAGACATTCAGTTCGACTGGGGCCGCTAAGTGGCAGACTTGCCTCGATGAAAGTGAGTTTTTGAGTGAAAGAAACATTGACAGCGTCAGCCTCGTTGCAGACACCCTTAGATTGGACACTGGTACCCCCCTTTCTTCTCTTGAAAGACTGGGCCCCGAGGCCACCCGCGAGTCCCGCCTTGGGGCCTTTCTCACTGGGGTTTCCGGCCAGTTCCTGGGCTGCGATGGCTCAGCCGGGTGTCTAGTTGAGGCAGGGGCAGCAGAAGCAACAGACGGTCCTGCAGAGTCCTTCTTGTACTCCACGGCCTTGCGCACCTGTGCCTCGGCCTCCCCGCTGTAGGCGAGGGTCTGGAGGACCTGGAGCACATGGTGCTCGACGAAGGTGTTCCTGCACCAGCGGCCATCTACAGGAAGAGCTCGTGCGCATCGCGGATGCGGCTCTCCAGGCGGAGCAGCTCACGGTGGCCGGTCTCAGTTTTCGTGAGCGTGTGTCCTTTACGTCGTCCATTGGTCAGTAGGTCCTCCGAGAACACGCCCCATTTGCCCTGCTCGAACACGTCCTCGATCTGGTCTCCCAGGACGTCTTGCCCATGATCTTGCAGTTGGCGCCACCCCCTAGTGGCCATGAAACATGGCCCCAGCTTACGGTGGATGGCCTCGCCCCGCACCTTGATGTCCTTGGTGATGGAGTTGGTGTCGGTTTGATGCTGCTGAGATGCCGCATGGACGTGAGGAAGAGGGAGTTCTGC
Source organism: Nesogale talazaci (assembly GCA_004026705.1). Lineage (NCBI taxonomy): Eukaryota > Metazoa > Chordata > Mammalia > Afrosoricida > Tenrecidae > Nesogale > Nesogale talazaci. The sequence continues at coordinate 92,103 of PVJH01000867.1, forward strand.
TTCCCCAGCCACCTCACGTGGGCCGCCAGCTGCTGGTTCTCCACGTCTCAGTTCAAGAACTCCAGGATGTGATCCGACTCAGATGTCCTCGGGGCAGGGGAGTGAGGGCGGGAGTCAATGTCGTCAGCATGGGGGAACCGCTGGTCATAGTGCCTGGAATAATCCAGAAGTTCTGCTAGCCGGTCCTTGATTTTTCCCAGAGCTAAGCCAAGTGTGTGTGCCTAGAAGCCCCCTCCTGCCAGGCGCAGTCCTGAGAACGTTGTGTGCTTCATGGGTGCTAACTTTCTGGGAGTAGAAAGCTTCACCGGTCGCTGTCAGAGTGGTTGGGGAGTGGGAACTGCTGGCCGTTAGGTTTGCAGTACAACGCAGAACCACTATGCCACCTGGGAAATCAAGTGACTGTTACAAAATGGTGTAAGGCCAGTTGGGATCAGTAATCGCTTGGAGGTCCTGCTTGGGACGTGACAGGTGATACCTACCACTGTGTGCACACCGATTTCCATGTACCTGACCCACAGAAGTGTTCAACAAGTGTTTTTTTAATCAGTGAAGACACGAGTGAATTCATTTTGGAGAGAGTATTGTCTCCTGAAAACCTTCTAGCACTTTTCCTTCATTATCTCGAGTCCTTCTAACAGCCCTGCCAGAGAGGTATTCTGACTCCCAATTTGTAGACTTGGAAAACAGGATCCTGCAGAGCAGTGGGAAAGTCTTCTGCCCCACGAGTGGCCCCGGAAGTCATTCGTGGAACGAGCCAGCTCTGCTTCACGGCTGTGCAGTCATTCATCCGTCCAGGGCTTACCGAGCAGCTACAAAGTGGGTTACATGTGGGGCTACTAACCCCGACGTTAGCAGATCCATACGACCAGCTGCTTCATGGAATCTAAACAGGGCTTTCCAATCTTGGAACTCACGGGGGCAGTTCTACTCTGACCTATAGGGTCACCGAGTCGGCAGCGAGTTTGCCTTTATATTTTATATACGAAGTAGCTGTAAGTGGCAGAGACTAGGCAGAATGTCCATGGGAAGACCAGATGGGGCGGGGTTCTTTCAAGCCTCCTAGTTCAGACTCTGGCTGAGGACCTCAAAGCTTGATTCGGATTGGGAAATGGTCTTGACGGCCGAAATTACGAATATTGGCCAAGAGAGGGCGTGGTTCTGCCACCAGAAAAGTGGAGCCCGTGTCCAGAACAGCCTCCAGTGCGCAGGCACAGAGGAGGCTTAATCTTATCTTGCAGAGAAAAAAATTTGAGAAGAGGAGGCGTGGCTCAGAAAGTTACGCAAACAAGGAGGCGTAACTCGACTAAATTATCCTGAGTGGCTATGCCTCTGTCTTTGAGGGCGTGGCCCACATGCCCCTTCTGGGAATGAAGGTGGGAAGAATCTAGTTTTCCCTCAGTGCTGGAGGCGTGGTCTAGGGCGGGGCCTCTAGCACCGACAGTGATTGGCAGCAAAATACAAGGGTGGGAACTTATGAGCTGTCACTCCAGTGTGGTCACTTCCTGTGGAGTTTCCACAGCGCAGGGAGGGGGAGAGGACGAGGGGGAGGAGGCGGTCGTCTGGGGTTAGATGTTGGGGGGGGGTCGGTCAGTCCTGGGCGGGGGATGACTCACGGCCCATCCCATCCACCCGACGCCGCCCGCCCGCGCAGAGCTCGCTCCATGGCTTAGCTGGGGAGGAGGCGGTAGCGAGCTGGGGGAGGGGGACTCTTATTTTGTTAGGGGGACCGGGCCGAGGCCCGACCTGCATGGCAGGGCTCGCCTGGTGCCGGGCGTCATGTCTCATGCAGCCGAGCCAACCCGGGACGGCGTAGAGACCAGCGCAGAGGGCCCGCGAGCCGTGTTTGTGCTTTTGGAAGACCGCAGGTCGGCCGACTCTGCTCAGCTACTCAGGTGCGGGGCCGTCTGGGGCCGGGGGTGCTGGTTGGGGTTCCTCTGGGCCCGATGTAAGGGCTACGGAGCTTCGGATTGTTAATTGTAGCCTTCGGCCTAGGCTTGGAGGACGTCTTGGGTGTGGGGGGGTCACTTAAAGGGATTCAGCCGTGGCTGCTTGGACTGAGGTTTAAAGGAGTCGGGAGAGTGCATTAGAGGGACCTGGGCCAGAGTGGGGGAGACCCTTGACTGGGTCTGGAGGGATTGATTCTGGTGATTGGCTGTCCTGAAACTGGCCTGGAGTACCCAACTTGAGGAGCTCCTGATGAGAGGCTAAATTTGGGGACCCCGAAAGCTCCATTGCTAACGTAAAGGTCTGTAGTTTGAGTCCACCTGCCACCCCTCAAGAAAAATGTGACGTGTATGCTTCTGTGAAGATTGAATGCCTTGGACCCTTATGAAGTAGTTCCATTCGGACCTTATACGGATGCTATGAGTCAGAATGGACTCCAGGGCCGTGGATTTGAGTCAAGGATGCATGTAAGGAGACATTATCAGGTGCGACACTGATTTTAAGGGAGCCCTGGAATCCCTTTCCTATTCTATTTCAAGAGAAAGCGATTCCAGGATTCCCTTAAAATTAGTGGCCCTGGAGCTTGGTGATTTCCGATGGCTTGTGTGGCGAGTGGTGTTTGGAGATAATAGTAATCTGGACAGATTTGGGGTGTCTCCGGTATGCTGCGGAGACCAGCCTTGTATGTGTTGTTTGTGTACACAAGAAAAGCAGCACTCACCAGGATATCCCCTGACCCTCTGCCCCCCACCCCACCCGGCCAATCTCGGTTAGATCCCTGAGGTAGGAGTAAAGTCCCCTCCGAGAACCTCATGAGAGACTGATTTGGAGACATAGAGGGGATGGAGCTGGCGCTGCCTCAGCTCAGAGCAGAAGGCCTCAGTCCTTATTTGGGAACCAGAGGAGGGGCTTGTTGCTGGCCCCCCAGACCTAGCCTCTTCAGCAGCCCTAGGGCCCTCCCCACTGCCCTCAGCTCTATCCCTGTTCTTTTGGGTCTTGACCTCTCAGTTGACCCTTCTCAGCTGCTGGCTGTAATCTCGACTCTTTCTCTAGAGCAGAAATGAACACTGATTGTACCTTCCTTCTTTGGGGGGGGGGTCTTCTCATCCTCACTTGGATCTGTCACCCACCATCTTGGGAACCCTAGCCCCCCCCCGCCTGCATCCTTACCCACACGGCAGCACCCATCTTTTCCAACTTGGGCGAAACGAATGTGTGAGCCTGGGAGGGGGCTTTGCCTATTCTCTGCTTGGGTTTGTGCTGAACTCAGCAGCAGCTCATCAGGCTTCCTCTTCCCAACTTCCTGGGTGGTTTTAGGGCCCCATCTGAGGGTAAGAGGAAGGCAGCCAGATCCTTGGGGGTGGGGGTGGGGGGGCAAGAAAGAATTATTGTCAAGTCCAAACACCTGCAGTTTCTCAGGGTTCAAAATCTTTGCATTGAAAGCTGTGCATATGCACGTTGAACACAGACAACTAGATTTCCCATGCCCGGCATGGAAGACTAAGTAGGAGGCTTTCTGTATATTGATCATCACAGCAATGGGAATAGCTGACAGGGAGGAGTGTATGTGGCTTCTTATTTTGTGTCAGTGGGTCTTGGTGTTGGGTGTGTGTGTGTGTGTGTGTGTGTGTGTGTGTGTGTTTTAAGGGGTGTGTGTGTATCTCTCAAAAACAACAACAACAACAACAACCTGGAGAGGGCTGAGGAGACTCCTCCCGCTGAGAAAAGAATGCTCCTGTAAAGTGGATCACCCATTCAAATTCTCCCTCTTGGCCATGCAAGCACTTGGAGCGAGGGGAGACTTTGCTATTTCCATTTTGGATTGGGGTATGTGTTGGCATCCCATACACTCGGGTTGGATCTGGGGAGGAAATAATTTTTGCGAAGCAATTGACCCTTATATAGAGTGAATCAGCCCTTAGTCCTCTTTGTGAAGAATTCCATTTTTGTTTTTTGAGGGTTTTTTTTGGGGGGGTGGTGTTTGTTGCTACAATAGACTGTTATGCTGAGGGACATCCCTACATGTTGTGTGTATGTGTGGGGGCACAAACGTGGGATCACGTTGAGCTGTCAGAAAAGTGGTAGGATGTGTGGGGGCTGGGAGAACTCTGAATGCGAAGTCCGGAATCCTGTAAAATGAATCATAGTTCCTAAATTCTGAATTTCTATTGAATTCAAACCTAGGTTCGTATTACATGTGATTGTTAGCATGGGATGTGTGTGTGTGTGTGGGGGGAGATGATCCAGATATTCCTTGTATTTTGAATAATAAGAGGTGACGGGTGACACAGAGCATGTGGGAGTGAGAAGGGGAGAGGATGTGGGAATTCCTGGTGGTGGTACCAAGTGGGGTGGCCCATGTGAGGGTACACTCTGTTCCCCTGTCTCTTCCCTGATTTTATCTGTCTCTCTGGAAGAGGAAGGGAATGAGACCTGGCCACCACTGACCATCACCCCTACCTTCCCCCGCAGTCTGAACTCTTTGCTTCCGGAATCTGGAATTGTTGCTGACATCGAATTAGAAAACATCCTTGATCCTGACAACTTCTATGAACTCAAAAGCCAGCCCCTACCCCTCCGCTCAAGGTAAGTCACTCACCACTGGTCGGACTTCCCTCCTAATTCATCTGTCCACCAGTCCCTTCTTGACAATCACAGGCCCTTAACACGTTCTCCCACCAGCCTTCTGTCTTCAGCTGGGAAAATAGAAGCTAGAAAGAGCGTGTTATGCAGGAAAGCAGGTAGCCAACCTAAAATGCCTTGCGGGTATCTACCAGACCCCCTACTCTCATCTCCTAAGTGAGCACACATTCATATGCAAGTGTTTTCTCACCTAAGGTGTTCAGGGACTGGGCGGGACCTATTCAAGTACTTGGCCCAGGTGGGCAGAGCGTATAGTATACCCATAACATCTGCTCAGTCTCCTCCCACAATCAACAATCCCCCTACCCCCACTCTTGAAGAACCCCTGCTGCTTTCTTCATTCCCCTTGCTTTGGAAGTCTAAATGTGCTGAGTCATGGGGCCTGGGCTCTAAGAGAGGGGAGGGGACCTGGAAGAGGGGCAGGAAAAGAGGATTGTGAAATCTCCGATATTCAAGACTGACTAGCAGCTGCTGGGACTAGAGGCCCAGAGGAAAGAACCAAAGGGCCCTAGGGCAGCGGTTCTCAACCTGTGGGTCGTGACCCCTTTGGGAGTTGAACGACCCTTTCAATTCATAACAGTAGCAAAATTACAGTTATGAAATAGTAAACAAAAATAATTTTATGATTGGAGGGGTCGGTCACCACAACATGAAGGACGTATTACAGGGTCACAGCATTAGGAAGGTTGAGAACCACTGCCTAAGGCTTCCTCTGATGCCCTTTCCAAGAATTCTAGTTATAACAAATGCCCTAGATTGGATTTAAGAACTCTTCATGCCTAACATTCATCAGCTACAGCCCCCATCTTGCTTCCTTTGACTTGTGAGGATAAACCCACTCCATCATTGCTGAACAAAGACATCCTTACTCCATATGCGAACAGACCAAACTCCTGGGTCCACCCCTAAGAACTGAGAGCTGGGACCTGGTCTGCTCCCTCTGGCTCCTCACCACTGCTATCCTATGGCCTTCTAACACAGCGAACAGGCCTGGTTCTTAGGTCTTTTTCCATAACCCTATGACTCCTTAGGCTTGGGATGAGATTTTTAGCTTACCTGTGGCCCCATATTTCCCATCCACAGCCTCCCAATATCACTACAGGCCACACCGGCCACCCCAGCGACACTCTCTGCATCGTCTTCTGCAGGGGGCTCCAGGACCCCTGCCATGTCATCGTCATCGTCTTCAAGGGTCTTGCTGCGTCAGCAGCTAATGCGGGCCCAGGCCCAGGAGCAGGAGAGGCGTGAGCGGCGGGAACAGGCTGCCGCCACTCCCTTCCCCAGTCCTGCACCTGCCTCTCCTGCCATTTCTGTGGTTGGTGTCTCTTCTGGGGGCCACACATTGAGTCGCCCTCCCCCTGCTCAGGTGCCCAGGGAAGTACTCAAGGTAAGGTGAGATCTGGAGAGCCTGGGAAGGGATTCTTGGAGACTGAGGAACTGGGAGTGATCTGGGAATTCTCGTGGCTTTGGGGTAAGGCCCTAGGGTCTCTGAGGGCAAGCTGAGGTCCGGTTCCAAATGGACTGTGCTCACGTCCTAATGGGTGTAGAGTTCCTCGGGATTCCTGTTTGTTCGGGAGGGGTTCTTGAGGCCCTGAAGCTGTTTTGGTGAACCATGAAGGGTAGTGAACCCTCTGCATGGGTCTGGGGCTCTGTGATGTGGCTATAGGAAGGATAAGAAGAGCTGCGTGTACATGGGCCTTCCACAATTGTGCAAGGATTGAATGAAAAGACATTGAAGTTTCCCGTGAGTTTTTTGGAAGCCCTCTCCTGTGCGATACATTGAGAGTTCTTTTGGCACTGGGAGCTAGGCCCTTACTAATGGCATTGCCACTCTTCAAACCCGCCAGCCACTCCTTGAGAGTACTCCATGGGTGGTTCCGGGAGTGAGAGATTTCTGAGAGAGGAATCTAGGTCATAGGAGAAACTGGGAACATGTGAAATATGGGGGTCAGGTGGAGGCGCGGAGTTACCCCTCTGAGCTTTGTTCTACTTTGCCCCTCCCCCTTATCCCTCAGGTGCAGACTCATCTGGAAAACCCAACCCGCTACCACCTCCAGCAGGCACGCCGGCAACAAGTGAAACAGTACCTGTCCACCACACTTGGACCCAAGCTGGCCTCCCAGGCTCTCAACCCACCACCAGGGCCCACTAGTGCCCAGCCGCTCCCTGCCCCTGAGACTGTGCATGCTCCCGGCCCTGCAGGCAGCGCTCCCAACAGTCCCATGGCACTGCTCACCATCGGCTCCAGCTCAGAGAAGGAAGTGAGCTGCCTTAGAAACCCCTCCCTCCCTCCTGCCCTACTCTTCCCTTAACATTTTCTAATCCCTGTTTACATTTCCCCCCAGATTGATGATGTCATTGATGAGATCATCAGCCTGGAATCCAGTTACAATGATGAGATGCTCAGTTACCTGCCTGGAGGAACTGCAGGCCTGCAGCTCCCCAGCACGGTGAGCTCCCAAGACACGGGACTTAGTCTGAAAATTAGGGTATTTTATCACGGAGACCTCATTTACCTTCTGTGTATAGAGACCCTTGCTTTGGATTGTGCTGAGAGCAAGCCCTTATGAAAAGAGTGGGGCCTCCCAGTGCTCTTGGACTTTGCATTGAACTCTATCAAGAGCTATGCCTTCTTATAGCAGGTGATATAAACATGGTAGAGAGTTCATGGAAATACTCGGGTGTTCCAAAGAACTTGGGAAGTACAAGGAAGTGGGAATCCTGTAACGGTTTGAATGTACTAAAGGATCCAGATCACTTAGACATACGTAGAATGTGTAGATGGGAATATTACAAGTCTCAAAACATGGTATGGAATATAACATGGGACTTGCCATGGGCTTATACCACGAGGTTGGATACTTTTAGAGAACAAGGGATGTATCAAGAAATAGTTATTGAGAGTCATGATACCATGAGGGTAAGGGAGAAGGAGGGGGGAGAAAGGTCGAGCCGATTGCATTGATCAGCATACAGCACTTGCCCCACAGGAGGATGAATAGCAGAAACTTGAGTGAAGGGAGACAGCAGATGGTATAAAATGTGAAAATAAAAATAAGTTATAAATTATCAAGAGTTCACAGGGGTGGGGGAGGGAAGGGGAAAAGAAGAGCTGATCCCAAGGGCTCAAGTAGAAAGAAAATGTTTTGGACATGAGGATGGCAGCATATGTACAACTGTGCTTGACACAATGGATGTACCGATTATGATAAAAGCTGTAAGAGCCCCCACTAAAATGATTTATTTCAAAAACATACTTACATCCTAATTTTAGAACATTCCAAGAATCTCAGCTTCTGTTCCCTCCCCTCCACCCTAACTTATCAAGAGAACAGAAGTAGATATCAAAATGGTACCAGTTGATCAGAACTTTGTGTTGTTTTGGACACAAAATTGGGACCTTATATTAGATAGATATAGAGAATGGGAGGGGAGTTGCATCCAGAAGTGGGATTAAGTATTCTGAGTTAATATGAGGAATTACCCTGGGAGTATATGCAGGAAAGCATATGTTATGTCTAAGCAGATATAACAGCAGTTCTAGTTGAGTAGTTGGAAAAGAAACCTCAGCTCAAACTGTGCTAATCCAGAGTCAGGACAGCAAGAGACCATATACCTAGTGGTCGTAGCAAAAGACTGGAGGTTAGGTTGGACCACTCCACAAGGTCAGATTTGGGGTGGAAGCTTGCGCTGACCAAGGTCTAAGAAGCTTGGGCGGAAGTGTTCTGAAAACTCTGTATGGTAGGGTGGGGCTGGGGGTAGCTAACGACAGGGGCGCAAAGACAGACAGATAGACCTGAGAATCTTAGTTTTCCAACATTTCTCCTCAGAGCCACTCCTAAGGTTTAAGAGAGGACTGTTAAAAGTTGCAGAAGGTTGTGGCAGGGTGGAGGTGATGAGCAGACCAGACAAGTCCATTCCCTGGAAAACCACAGGAGGTCCACTCTTCCCTGTTGAACTGCCTTGTTGGATTTCTCTTGAGAGAGGGGAAAGTCAAGTCAGCTAATCCCTGGGTTCGTAAGGGCCCTCTTTGGGACTGTGGAGGGTGTCAGGAACCTGGTTCTGAAGAAGGGGATAAGCTGGGGCTTATTCCAAATGATTGTTTCTCTCCCCTCCTATTCTCAGCTGCCTGTGTCAGGGAATCTCCTTGATGTGTACAGTAATCAGAATGTGGCCACACCAGCCATCGCCGTCAGCAACTCCTGCCCAGCTGAGCTGCCTAACATCAAACGGGAGATCTCTGGTGAGTTCCAATGTCTCCACACCATACTCCCCATGGACTCCAAGATGAGCGCCATGTCTGTCACCTGCAGCAGTGGGCCTGGTTACATTTGAAGTAGTTTAATCAGACAATAGTAGCTGTTCACTCTCTTTTTCCTCATGGCCCTTGGCCCTCCTTTTACCCCACTTCCTCTCCCAGCCTCTCATCTTGGTTTTAACAACTGGCATGTCATCCGGGCTTTGACAAAACAGTAAAGACTAGCACTTTTTTTTAAAGTCACTTCCTCTTGCCTTTGCCCACCAAACCCCACCTCAGCAGCTGTCCATGTTCCCCTCTTTCCTATACCCAGAGGCCCTGACCACCCGCACTCTCTTCCAGAAACAGAGGCAAAAGCCCTTTTGAAAGAACGACAGAAGAAAGACAATCACAATTTAAGTAAGTGAGAGAGCTTGTGCAGTGAATCCCACCCCTCCTACAAGAGCCCCCCTCAGTCCCCCGTTTCTCTCCTCCCACATGCACTTCTTGACGACTCATTTCCACTCTTTATCTCCCCCCTTCATCAAAGTCGAGCGTCGCAGGCGATTCAACATTAACGACAGGATCAAGGAACTGGGCACCCTCATCCCCAAGTCCAGTGACCCGTGAGTCTGGGCTAATGGGAACAACAGACTAGGGTCAGGAGTGGGGTGGGGGGTGGACTAAGGATCTTGCTTCCCCAAATTGGTACCTAGGTGGGTCTTTCTCAGCCAGCTTTCCTCCCCCTCAGCCTCATTGTCTCCAACTAAAAATTTAAGTGCATGATATTGTGGCCCATATGCCTCTCACACGGACCACATTTGGTATGATGCACTTGGTTTCTTGTTTAGCTAATGCGTTCTTTATTGATTCAAAGGAGCCTTGGTAGCATCAGGATGAAGCTCTTGGCTGCTAACCAAGACTGGCAGTTCAAAGCTACCAGCCCACTCCGTGGGACAGTTGAACTCTGTCCTATAGGGCTGCTGTGAGTTGCAATTGTCTCAGTGACAGTGTATTTGATTGGGTTGTTTATTTGTTGAAGAAGAATTTATTGAGCTTTTGCTTTCTGTTAGGCCCTCTTCTTGACCCTGCAGATAACGAGAGCAAAGCAGACCCAAACCCCTGGCCTTGTGAAGGCGATGTTTTAATGGAGGCAAGCTGAGAGCAAAAAAGATAAATAAGTAAAATTCATGAGATCTTGAGAGTATTTGTATAGAAAAGAGTTAAGAAAGGAAGTGATTTTATTAGAGACATATTGGGGAGGTAATATTAGTTTTATCAGGCTGCTGCAACAAAATTCCACAAGGTAAGAGAAGCCTATCCTTGCCTTCTGGTAGTCCCCAAATGGTCTCTCACCTCTTTCATGAAGTCACTGATAATGGATTAAGGCCATTTTCTCTAGTATGACCTTATGCTAACTGCTAACAATTTCAAGACCCTATTTCTTTTTTTTTTTTTGGCATCACTGCCTCTGGTGGTCATGGGCACTACCCAGTGTTGTTCCTGAGAGCCACCGCTGGATTTGAACTGCTAAGCCCGTGGGCCACAGTCCCACACTCAACCACTTACGCCACCGGGGCTCAGCCCTCAAGACCCTATTTCTAAAGAACGTCATGTTTGTAGAACCAGAAGTTGGGACACCAACATATTTTGGGGGGAGGACATACTTGATTCCTAGCAATCAGTCTATCCTCACCACACCCCCACCCAAAAAATGTTTAGGTCCTCTCAAACATGCAAAATATATTCATCCCATTCCAGCACCCCGTTCATAAGTCCAAAATCTTATCATCTCAATCAGCCATGGGTGTGCAACTCTGCCTATTAAAGCAAGACTCCTCTCCATCCCATTGTTGGATCTAAGAAACCTAGAATACAAGTTTATGCTTCCAAAATATCAAAGGGCTTCCAAGTTTCACAGGAAACTTCCATTGCCTTTCTATTCCATTTTCTACAACTTTTTCAAGCCCTTGTGTATCATGATGTTATAAGGATTGAGTAAGTATTACCTTTTCCTTTGTCACGCAGCTACATTGGCCCATACATTTGGTTGCGGTCCGCAAGGTCAGCAGCTTGAATCCACCAGCTGTTCCGAGGGAGAAAGCTGAGGCTTTTTACTTCTGTAGAGAGGGAAAATCTCGGAAACCCACAGGAGCTGTTCTACTCTGCCCTGTAGGATTAGAATTGACTCCATGGCAGTATGAGTTGGAGCAGCTTTTTCTGAGGATCCCAGTGATCGAATCGTGCTGCTTCCTGTTGGCCCCTCCAGTCTAAGCTGCCTGAGATGGTTGACTGGAGCTCCTTAGTGAATGGTTGTCCACCCCCACCCTTTCCAGAACACACTTTCTCTGGTTTTACAATACAGATGAGATGAGAACTCACTACATTTTCAGAATCTGTTTTCCAGAAAACACTCAAACACAAAACAAAGCCCATTTCTTTCCCACTTTATAACAAATATCCCCTTTCCTCCATTATCTAATAACATGGCCATTCTTTCCTTTAAGGTTTTACCAGAAGCACCTTTAATGCCCATATTTCCGGCATCATTCTGTGCTCGATGATAGAAGCTTTCCACACAACTCTCTTCAGTTATATCTGATCCCTCATCAGAATCAGCTTCCCTACTTATGACAACCCTATTAGTAGAATAGCTTTCCTGTTCTATCAACAAGCTCAAAGCTAATTAGACATTTACTACCAAGTACTTCAAAACTCTTCTAGCCTCTAACCATTACTCAATTCTAAAACTACTTCTTTTAGGTATTTGTTATAGGAGCACCTCAGTACCAAAATCTGTATTCATTTCCTAAGGTTTCTGTAATAAAAGACCACAAACGGGGTAGCTTATAAGATTAGACATCTGTCTTCCAGATTTAGAGACTGAGAGTTGAAATTCAGACTATTAGCATTGTCATGATTTCAGTAAAGGCTTCTTCTTGTCTCTCCGGGTTTCAGGGAGCCCCAGGCATTCCTTGGTCTATCATTGCCTCTTTACCTGGCTGTCTTTCCCCTGTGTCTCTCTCTGCCTTCTCTTTTATAAAGAGTCATTCCTACTGAATTAGGACCCATCGTGGAAAACCGATAACATTGTCAAGGACTCTATATCTAAACAAGGTCACGTTCACAGGAATGGGGGAAAGGACCAACAAATTCTTTGGGGGGATGTGGGGGACATAGTTCAATTCAGAACAGGAGGGTTATAATTTGGGACAAGGAGCATGGAACCGGGCAAGCCTCAAGGGACAAGGAAGCATTTGAATAAAGAATGTAAGCCAGAGAGCCATAAGGATATCTGGGGAAAGAGTATTCAAAGTAAAGGGCGGAGCCAAAACAGAGACCCTGAGATGAGAATTATTTTTCGTGGTGAAAGAACACTGTAAAACCAGTGTGGCTATCCCGAGGGAAATTAGAGGGAAGGCATAAGTGGTGCACACCCTAGAGAGCATAAGTAGTTAAGTAGTCAGCTATCAACCCGAAGGTTGCTGGCTTGCAATCCGTCCAAAAGCACCTCCAAAGAAAGGTTCGGTCATCGACTGAAAAAATCAACCAGCGAAAAGCCTATGGAACTCAGTTCTACTCTGACACCATAGTTTGGAACTCATTCAACGACAACGGGTTTGCGTTTGGTTAGGTAAGAGGTGAGCTGTACGAGGTTGAGGTTAGGGCAGAGGGGTTATTCTTGGGTCTGGGGTATTGTGCACACCATTGGAAGGTTCCAGGAAGGGTATTCCCATCTGAGCATTTTATGTCCTTGATGTACCCCCACCTCATAGGGGTAGGGTTTATCTATCTGATGTGGTTCCCTCTCTCGGCTCTGAGAAAGTCCATGTGCAACACTGCCTCTTTCATCCCCTTTGGGCTACACAGGGAGATGCGCTGGAACAAGGGCACCATCCTGAAGGCCTCTGTGGATTATATCCGCAAGCTGCAGAAGGAGCAACAGCGTTCCAAGGACCTGGAGAGCCGGCAGCGATCCCTGGAGCAGGCCAACCGTAGCCTGCAGCTCCGAATTCAGGTCTGGAGGGAGGAGAGGTTGATCTGGGAAAGGAAGGCAGGCAGAGAAAGAGAAGGCCTGAATTTCTCTTCTGGCATACTGGGGGAATCCCCAGGTTCCCTGACTCACATGATCATAATAGCAACAAGAATAATTTAAAATATTAACTCGTTTTACAGTATTTATCTTATGCCATGCACTGTGACAATAGTTTTACATGCATTAACTCATTTAGTCCTTACAACCACTGTGCAAGAAGTTCCATCCTTGTACCCATTTTACAGAGTGGGAAACAGGCTTATGGACATTAAGTGACTTGCCTAAATTTGCACAACTAGTGAGTAGCAGAGGTAGAATTGAACTCAGGCAGCCTACCTTTAACCATTACACTCCTGCCTCTGAGGGATGCCGAATTCCAGCTTCTCTGGTGTCGTACCCCTTACTCTTTTGCAGGAGCTAGAACTACAGGCTCAGATCCACGGTTTGCCAGTACCACCCGCTCCAGGCCTCCTGTCCCTGGCCACAACTTCCTCTTCTGATAGCCTCAAACCGGAGCAGCTGGATGTTGAAGAGGAGGGCCAACCAGGCACATTTCATGTGGCGGGGGCACCCGCCCCGAATGCACCCCATCAGCAGCCCCCAGCGCCACCCTCAGATGCCCTTCTGGACCTGCACTTTTCCAGTGACCACCTGGGGGACCTGGGGGGGCCCTTCCACCTGGGGCTGGAGGACATTCTGATGGAGGAGGAGGAGGAAAATATAGTGGGGGGCCTGTCAGGGGGTACACTGTCCCCACTTCGGGCTGCCTCTGATCCCCTGCTCTCTTCAGTGTCTCCCGCGGTGTCCAAGGCCAGCAGCCGCCGCAGCAGCTTCAGCATGGAGGAGGAGTCCTGATCAGGCCTCTCCCCACCCCTGGGGTTTCCCTACCCAGGAAAGGAGGACCAACCAAGCAGGATGAGGCCCTGCCTTTGCCCCCACCCCTTCATGAGACTGCCCTGGGGGAAGAGGAGAGGAGATCAGGCTCCAGCTCTATGAGTAGGCCAAGTGGAGGAGTCAGGTGAAATCTTAGCCCTTCCCCAGAGGAAAAGCCCCGTGCCGTTCTTTCACACCTGATGGTGATAATAAGATCAGGCCCTGTCCGCATACTCCATCGGACCTTCCCTGGCCCAGAGGAGGGAAGAAGACAGGATGAGATCCTGCCCCTATCTGCAAGGAACAGTCCGAGCCAGGCCTCCTGGGAGATAGTCTTAGGCTGCCACTCCGTCGTTTCTCTTGTAATCACCAGTCCAAAGGAAGAATAAAAAATGATGGCGGTTCTACCGCTGGGACCTGAGCTTTCCCCATGAACCCCACCCTGCTCAGGCAAAGGAAGAAGTCAGAGTAAAGCTCTCTCCTCTTCTCCTGGGAACTCTGTTCCAACCTTATAGAAATTGAGTCAAAGAGACTCTCTCCCTTCTATATTGGAGCAGTCCAGCACAGGTACTTCAGGCAGGAATAAATCAGTAAGATCGGGGCACCTCAAATGCAGGTCACAGCCCTCCCCTTTTCTCTTAGCGACACCCTATCCAAGCATTCCGTGTTAAGAAGCAGTGGTACTTAGAGCTCCCCTGCCTTAACCTGGGACCAACCCAACCTAACCTATTGGGGAAGGGGACAGACCTTGAAATCTCGTGGACTGGCACTGCTAGATTACTGTTGGTTAGGTCCTGACCCTGGAGCAAATTTCTGCCCCCCTCTTCCTTGACAGATGTCTTTTTGGAAAATGACAAGGAGTAGGGGAACAGTTCCACCCTTCTGGCCCCCACCCAATTCTCCATTTGGTGGAATCCACCCCGTCAATCAGAGTTATTGAGAAACACTCCCCTCCATCCCACTTCTTCCATCACCCTTCTTCTTCTGAGGTTATCAGCCGGGCCTAGGCCCCAAGAGGGTGTAATGAGAAGTCTGTAGCTTTGTGATTAAAATAATAAATGGTAGGCGTGTTTGATGCGCTTTTTACTTTGGCAAAAAGTCTCCTGTCCTTGCTTTCAACTGCAGTGCGCATTGGGAGGGGTAAGATTCTTGGTGGAAGCGGACAAGAGGCCTTGAGAAAAGCACCTTGTAAAACACAGTAATGGGTACTTTAAAACAAGTCATTCACTACTAAAAGTGTTTCACCAAACTCATTTGGCAAATGAACATTAATCAGGAGATGGTGATTCTTCATATCCATCTTAAGTGTACAGACATTGCCTATGATTGAAGTCCTTTTGGAAAATGCACAGCTAGTCAACAAGGGAAGTACAGTTAGATAAGCGAAGGCTCTGATGTGAGCAATTGTCACTGCAAAGACAGTTGGAGAAGAAATGCTCTTGAAAGTGGACCTTTAAGACAGATAACAACCAACAGAAATTGCAGGTGCTCCAAGATGGTGGAAATGGCAGCCCTTCGCCCTTAAAGGTAGCAGGGACAAGCAAGTTGCTTGTGGAACCGCCATCTTTGGGGAATTTGTTTTGGAAGTGAACACAAGAAAGAATCTGGAAGGATGAGGAAAACTATTCCTGGGATTCCTCAATTAGACTGTGAATCCTGGAGAAAGAGCAGGTCTGTCCCAGCGTGCCCCACCAGATGCTGACCCCGGAGGGCTCGGGTCACACTGACCGCCCTTTGCGGAAAACTTGGCTGCTCAGGGTCTCCAACACTGGGCTGGTGGCTCCCTCTTTTATTCTCCTTGCATTTGCTATGCTCTCGAATATGCAATGTCCAGTATTGTTTAACTTTTTGTTCTCAAGCAATTTCCCATTTAAAGAAGGGTTAGACATTTAATAAGAGTTCCCACACCCATCACCCCAAACAAAAATAAACCCCCCTCCTCTGAGTGGATTCTGACTCATGGCCCTACCTAAGGTTTCTGAAGTTGTCGGTCTTCATGGGAGCAGCCAGCTTCATCTTTGTCCAGAGCAACTGGTGAATTGGAGCCACACCTTGCCAACCTCATGGTTAACAGTCCAGTGCTTACCAGGCAGTGCCACCAGGGCTCTAGCCAGAAACCAGTTTCCCCTAATGTTAACAGCTTACATCAAACTTTATAAAACCATAGGACCTTTACCAATGCCAAGAAAATACAGTAATAACCCAACGTCAAATTTAATTTGGATTTCACTGTTGTTGTTTTTTTGGCATCACTGTTCTCCGGTGGTGGGAGTAGGAGGCCCAGCCCCACTGCTGGAATTGAACCTCCATCCCAGTGGGCTGCAGTCCTGCACACAACCACTACGCCACCGGGGCTCAGCCCTGGATTTCATTGTTTTCATTCAGTCTTTGGTTTCTTTCATTCTAGGATTTAAGCAAGGGCCCTGGGTTAGTTACCTGTAACTGATCACCATAACCTTTGTCGCTCACAGCATAGTCATCATCTCCCAGGTTTTGAGAACCAGAAATAAGACCATTTAGCTGAGGGTTCGATTTCAGTGCCTCTCATCAGGGTGCAGTCTATGAAGGTGTGGGTCCAAGTCGGGGACTCATCTGAACGAGGGACTGGGAAGGCTTACAGAACTATTGACAGGTTTCCTTTCTGTCTATAGTCCATTGGGTGGAGAGTCTTGCTTCCTTGCTGGCTATCAGAGGCATGCGCCCTCAATACTTTGCTGTGTGTTTTCTGTGAGGTAGCTTTCAGTATGGTAGTTTTGCTTTAACAAAGCCAACAAAAGAGAGTCACTTAGCAATGAAGTCGACAATTTTCTGTAACCTAATTGTGGAAGTGATATAACTTCAACGCTGAGGCTTTTTTAAAAAGTTGGTTAGAATCAAGATACTTTAAAGCAGGAGAGTACATAAGACTAAGAATATCAGTAAATGGGGCCATCTTAGCTATGTACCATGGATGGATTCCTTGTTCGTTGTCATGGCTTCTTGGGTCTCTTCTGATAGTTCCTAGAAACTGTGATAGCCCGAAGTCATGAGGCTATCTAACGTTCAGATCTTGGTTTCTAAATACCATTGTCCAATAAAAAGAACCAGGTCTCCTGGTAGAAATGGCCAGTTTTAAGCCCAGGGCAGAGAAAATGTGAGATAAGCCTGGAACATCTTGTAGTCTTACAGTGCTATTAAATTAAAAAATATCTAAAAGAAAAATGTTTTCAGGGGTCAACCGGAATGAGCTCCCCAGGGCTAAAGCTGAAACCATTTCAGTAACCAAAAGAAAAAAAGAGACTTTTATATTTTTGCATACACACACACAGACACACAAACATGACAACTGGGTCCCAAAAATAAAATATTCATGGGTCATACTTGCATAAATAAATTATATGATGAAATAAATAAATACTAGAGTCCCTGGAGGATGCAAATGATTAAGTGCTGTAATATTAACAGCAACTAACAACCAAGAAGTGACAAAAACAAAATAACAAAAAAATCAGTTGCCATGTCAACCTCATGTACTTCAGGGTCATACTGGGCTCCAGAGAGTTTTCATGACTGTGACCTTTCAGAAGGCCTTTCTTTCATGGCCAAAACAACCTACCTTTTGGCTAGGAGCCCATTTCTTAACCACTTGTGCCACCCAGGGACAGCACATCCTGAAATAAAACATCCAGACGGAATGAGGGAAATGAAGCATCCCATCAGCATGCCCTGGTAATTACTGCTGCAGGAAGAGCCCCTGAAAGCTAAAGGTCATGTGCAGAACTTTAAGGGAAAACATACGAAATGTATATTGAAACGAATATATATTGAAGATCTTATTCTCCTCTCTCCCAGAGGTGGAACTTAATAACCCTCTTCTGGAATGTGAGTTGAACTTAGTGAAAATAGACATAATAAAGCATACCCTCTCCATCACTCAGACATGGAAACTTCAGTGACATGGATTATATGCTTCCAGCGGTGCCAGCCTCCACTGAGTGTGGAAGGGAAAGGGAGGAAAGGGACATCCTGGCAACCGTGCCAGGCACCCAGTGGATTGCGAGAGGAGTGCTAGTTGATATCTCCGGGCAGAAGACCCGCCTGAGAAGGGCTCTTCCCCACACATTCTCTCCATGAGGAAAACTGGAGAAAACCCAATTGACGGAACTCCTAAAAAACAAAACAAAACAAAACAAAAACTTGACTCTTCACAAGTGTCTAGTTTAAAATTTTCAACAACAAAAAGACGACTCTGGAAAATGGGCAAGGACCAGTGAGAAAAAGGCTTGGGGCCACATCTAACCTCCTCTGAGTTTCAAGGCCAATTGCCACGAGGCCCAGGGTCCCCTCCATCCCTTTAAATCCTACTCTGACAACAACCATCCTTCACACAGCCCTCGGACTTCTGTGGCTGGATTCAGTAATTCTTCCCAACAGCCACACACAACTTGCTGACCATTCCCACAACTAGGGAGGCTAACGAGTGGGAAATGTTCAGGCTCCAGTTGTTCAGTCAGAACAGTTTCTTCTCTGCTGTGCCTCAGCCCCTTGGCCTGATCTCTTCCCTGTGAAGACAATAATACAAAGCTCTTTTAGGGCTGTCAAAGAATGCCATTCCTCTGCCCCCAAAGCACTGAGCTCTAGCTCTGTGAGTCAGCAAAACCCAGCGCCCTGAGTGAATTGCCCAGAGAAACAACTTGACCCAGGTAAATGATGTTACAAAGAGCAGCGTAAGACGAAGAGAGGTGCTTGGGGTAAATGCTATAGCATATATAATTTCGAAACAACAGTAATCACCACCAAAAGATAAGTTGTGGTCATACGGATAAGTATGTATAGATCTATGTGCACAAGTATGTGTGCATGTATGTATAGGTGGAACTATAGATATATGTATATACAAATATGTATTTTCAAAGTATATAGCAAGAACAGTTAAGGAAACCTCTTCAACATAACCAAACATACCACAGGATTAATTGGCTGGGTTTGAAAGCTTAGGATCATAGACTCATGGAACAGCTCGGTAAATTGACATAATAGAATTCATAAAGTTTATGTTCTGTTCTACATCTTAGTTTGGGCACAACAGATGGACTCTTACAGAACACGAGAAAATCTAAAATTCTTTAAAAGTCCAGAATTGCTAGACCAGGTGAGACTAGAGGACCCTCAGATAGATACTCTTTAAAATTTTGAACTGAAATTACTTCTGCATGTCACCTTTCAGCAAAATCACATACTTGTGGTTGCTCTCAGGAGCCCTGGTAGTGAAGTGGTTACCCATTGGGCTGCTAATTGCAAGGTCAACAGTTTGAAACCACTAGCTGCTCAGCAGATATAAGATGAGGCTCTCTACTCCTGTAAAGAGTTACAGCCTCAGAAACCCACAGGGGCAGGTCTGCCTTGTCCTATCGGCTCGCTGTGAGTCAGAATTGACTCAATGGCAGTGACTTTGGTTTGGCTTTGCTTGTTGTCAGGTGCTGGTAAATAGGTTCTGACTCATAGCAGCCTTACATGCAATAGAAGGGTTGTGGCTGGTCCTGGGTCTTCCTCAAAATCGTTACGTTTGAGTCCGTTATTGCAGGCACTACGTCAACTATCTTCTTGAAGGTCATCCTCTTTTTTGCTGTGCTTCTACTTTACCAAGCAAGCTGTCTTTTTCCAGGGACTGATTTCTTCTCATGCTAACATGCCCAGAGTATGTAACATTCCCACCATCCTTGCTTCTAAGGAAGATTCTGGCTAGGTTTCTCCCAACACAGATTTGTTTGGTCTTGTCACGGTCCATGGCACTTCCCACATTCTTTGCTAGCACCATCATTCAAATGCATTGGTTCTTTTCTAGTTTTCCTTATTCGTTATCCAATGTTTATATGCATATTAGACAATTAAATATGCCATGGCTTGAATCGGGTTCACCTTAGTCCTCAAAGTGACATTCTTGCTCTTCTACACTTTAAAGAAATCTTGCACAGTGTGTCGTTTGGTCTCTTGGCTGCTGCTTTCATAACCATTGATTGATCAAGTTGTGTGCGTATTGTGGGATTGGTATGTAATACCCACCACTGGGATGTCAACTTGTCATCTCATGGTGGCTCACGTGTTGCTCTGATGCTGGAAGCTATGGCTCTGGTATTCCAAATACCAGCAGGGTGGACAAGTTTCAGCAGAACTTCCAAGAGAAGACAAGAGGAGGACGAAAGGTCTGGCAATCTAATTCAGAAAATTAGCCAATGGAAACTCTAGAAAGTACAACAGTTTGATACAGTGCTGGAAGATGAGCTCCCTAGGTTGAGAGGCAGTCAAAAGTCACCATGGGCATATCGACGGACTCAAACATACTGTGATTATGAAGTTCGCCTGAGAATGCCAATACTTGACTGTTTTTCATGGAATCAATAAGCAACAAAAAATGTAATCTATGGGGATGAGTTAAAAAATGTTCCAACTACAGTTTCAGTTTACACATGCATGGGTTTCATCCAAACAAAATGTGTTTATCAGATGTGTCTTTGTGATCAGTGTATGGCTATAAACAAGTTCTCCCAGTAATATACTTAATCGCATTAGGGTACCTGCAAAAGGAAGTTCCAATCAAAACAGTGACTTTGAGGAGATCTGCTAGGCCAGTGAAACTCAAGACAGAGCGGTCAGCTTAGTAAGTTATGACAACGGTGTTTGGGGATTCCAATGGGGTAACCTTGATAGATTTTTTTTTCTCAAAGGAAACAATATGAACATAGGGACTTATTATGAAGAAAACTGAAAACTGCACTGTTTAGAAAAAGGTCAGGAAAATTGTGCCAAGAATTTTTTCCCTCATCAGAATAAAGCACTCCCCCATTGTTTAAAGGTAGCAAGGACTGTTCTATGAGGATTTTCTTAGGAAATCTCACTGATCCACCCCGCAACCCTGATCTTAACCCTTCAGACTTCTTTTTGTTCCTAGAACTCAAAGACTATTTCAAACAGTGGTTCTCAATCTTCCTTATGCCGCGACCCTTTCATACAGTTCCTCATGTGGTAGTAACCCCCAACCATAGAACTATTTTCATTGCTGCTTCATAACAGCATTTTTTCTACAGTTAGGAATTGTCATGTAAATATCTGATATGCAAGATGTATTTTCATTGCTACAAATTGAACATAATTAAAGCACAGTGATCAATCACAAAAACAACATGTAATTACATATTGTGAGATATTTATTTTTAATGACAAATCAATGAAATTTTGTCATGTAGCATGGCCAGGTACTCATATGTGGGTTTATCTGCATATGGGTGGACCCACTTGGAGACGGATAGAGGAGCGGTGTCTCGGTTCCTGAGACCATATATGTTTTCTGATGGTCTTAGTTAGGTAGGTGACCTCTGTGAAAGGGTCGTTCAACTCCCAAAGGGGTCTTGATCCACAGGTTAAGAATCACTGATTTAAAAGGAACATGATTAGAGGATGTCAAAAGTGTCATTTGGATGTGCTATGAATCAAGGAATACTGGCAGGGTTAGAGAGATGGAAACAATGCCTTCGGAAGTGTATACACCTCGATGGAGAAGATGGTGAAAAACAAAAGGTTCATATTTTGATATTTTTGTTTAATAAAGATCTTTATTATTTTATAGCAATAGCAATACTACAAAGGATAGAATTTGGCAAACGAAGATTATACTGTCACAAAGTTTCGATCTTATGTGAAATGGTACAATATTAATTTCCCAGACTCACAGACTGAGAAACGTACACATCCTTTAATCACCAGAACATAGGGACAGGTGGGGGGAGGGCACAGGACAAGCTGCTGTTTTGTTCAGCACCTACCCAAAACAACAATATTTACAAGGCAATTATTTCCAACATGAAAAACAAAAAGCAACACCCAATAAGAACCAGAATTAGAAGGGGCTGAGCCCCGGTGGCTGGGTGGTTGTGCGCGGGACTGCAGCCCACTGGGACGGAGGTTCAATTCCAGCAGTGGGACTGGGCCTCCTACTCCCATCACCGGAGAGCAGTGATGCCCAAAAACAAAACAAAACAAAACAAAAGAACCAGAATTAGAATTGGGTGGAAACTATAAGGAGTGCCACAAAACTCAATATTCAAGATACATCTATTTTAATGTGACATTGCAAAAGTTAAATGTAATACAAAGCAGCCCATGATGTGCATCATTTTATAAAAATACAGAATTCAACCTTTTACTTACACAATCTAGAGAATCATGGAGTCAAGGAGCCTCAATGACATTAAAAAACAAGCAACAACGCACTTCTCACTTGGAATTTCTCCTAACAGTCATTGTTCTTTTTTTTTTTTTTTTTCAGTCATTGTTCTATTGTGAAGAAAGTTGACAAGTTTTTTCCATTGTTTGTAGCTGAAATTTTCTTTCTGGTTTGGATTTTTTCCCCTTTCTTAGATTCTTTTATTGGGGGCTCATACAACTCTTATCGCAATCCACACATGAGTCCATTGTGTGTCAAGCACATCTGTACATCCACTGTCTTCGTCATTCTCCTAGCATTTGCTTTCTATCTAAGCCCTTGGCATTGGCTCCTCATTTTACGCCTCTCCCCACTCTCCACTCCCTCATTAACCCTTGATAATTTATAAATTATTATTCTCTGTCGTATCTTACATTGTCCAATGTCTCCCTTCCCACATTTCCCCACGGAGAAGGTTATATGTAGATCTTTATGATTGGCTCCCCCTTTCTATTCCACCTTCCCTCCACTCTCCCAGTATTACCACGCTCTTCACTGGTTCTGAAGGGTTCATCTGTCCTGGATTCCCTATGTTTCTGGCTCCTATCTGTGTTAATGTATATCCTCTGGTCTGGTCAAATTTGTGAGGTAGAAATGGGATCATGATAGTGGGAAGTAGAAAGAATTGAAAAACTAGAGGATAGGGCTGAGCCCCGGTGGCGTAGTGGTTGTGCGCGGGACTGCGGCCCACTGGGATGGAGGTTCAATTCCCGCTCACAGGAGCAAAGGTTGGGTCTCCTACTCCCACCACCAGGGCAGTGATGCCTAAAAAAGGGAGAAAGAAAGAGAGAGAGAGAGAGAGAGAGAGAGAGAGAGAGAGAGAGAGAAAAGAAAGACTAGAGCATAATTGTATGTTTCGTCATTGGACTTTGAGTCCCCAACCTGTACTCCCCCTCATTTACACTAATAATTTTTTTTGGTGGGCCTCACTGCCCTCTGGTGGTGGAAGTAGGAGGCCCAGCCTTGCTGCTGGATTTGAACCTCCATCCCAGTGGGCCGCAGTCCTGCACACAACCACTACTCCACCAGGGCTCAGCCCACACTAATAAAATTTTTATTTTATTTTTGTTATTTTTTGGGGGGGCATAACTGCTCTCTGGTGGTGGGAGTAGGAGGCCCAGTCCCACTGCTGGAATTGAACCTCTGTCCCAGTGGGTCGCAGTCCTGCGCACAACCATTACGCCACCGGGGCTTAGCCCACTAATAAAATTTTTAATAAAATTTTTGATGCCTAATACCTAATCCCTTTGACATCACGTAGTCACACAGACTGGTGCATTTCTTCCATGTGGGCTTTGTTGCTTCTCTGCTAGATGGCCGCTTATTTATCTTTACGTCTTTAAGACCTCAGACACTATATCTTTTGATAGCTGGGCACCATCAGCTTTCTTCACCACATTTACTTATGCATACATTTGTCTTCAGTGATCCTAATGGGAAAGTGGGCATACAATGATATAATTTTATGTTCTTTGATGCCTGTAGCTGCAATTTATAGGCAAGGTAAAGGTACAGGTTTCGTTTTTATACAAATACTAGTTATGTGATTTAAAATCTATTATTAAAAACACTTGGGCAAGCTGAGCCCCGGTGGCGCAGTGGTTGTGTGCGGAACTGCAGCCCACAGGGTTGATGGTTCAAATCCAGCAGCAGCTCTCCAGGAGCAAGACTGGGCTTCCTACTCCCACCAGGGCAGTGATGCAAAGAGAAAAAAAAACACTTAGGCAAATAACAACATTTTATTTATTAATATACTTCACAAATCTTAGCATCGTTTTAAGTGAATACCTGTTTTATTGGTAGTTTTTCTCCCTGAGGAAAATTTGCTCTTCTAGGAAATATTTGCTATTTGATCAAGTTTCATTTGTGAAAAGTATATTATTTTAAGTCATTGAATCTCTGTGTCCCCTGTGATCCTCTGGGCTGTAAAATGAAAGGTTGACTACTGGCACGATGGGCTAAGCAGTGGTCAGTGCTTTAAACCCACCAGCCTCTTAGGAGACAGATGAGGCTGTCTGCTCCTCTAAAGATTGTGGTAGCAATTGTACAATACTGCTTGACATGATTGAACTGTGGAATGATGTGATATATGTATTCACTCCTAATTAATAATAAAATTTAAAATAATAAAAATAGATACTTAATCTCCTAAAGTCTATATAGAGTCGCTATGAGTGGGAATGGTTTGATGGCAGTGGATTTTTGCTTTTATTTATTCATTTTGGTGACTCAGTAATCGGGGCCCTGATGGTACTATTGTTTAAGCATTGGTTGTTAACCAAATTATTTTTTCCCTTCTATCTGCTCCCCAAAGGGTCTGCAGCCTTGGAAACCCTACGGACCAGTTCTACTCTGTCTGTGCTACAGAGTCGATATGGGTCAAAATCAATGAGAATGTACTGGGGTTTTTTGGGGGGGTTCATTTAAAATATGAGTATTCACCTGCTAACCAAAAGGCCAGCAGCCAGTTGTAGACCATCAGCTCACTGCTCAAGAGGAGCAAAGATCTGGGCACCTGCCCCGGGGTCCCTCTGAGCGGGAATTGCCTCACTGGCATACACAACATGACATTATTTACTTTTTTTTTTTTTTAGGCATCACTGCCCTCAGGTGGTGGGAGTAGGAGGCCCAGCCTTTGCTCCTGTGAGCAGGAATTGAACCTCTATCCCAGTGGGCCGCAGTCCCACGCACAACCACTACGCCACCGGGGCTCAGCCAGACATTATTTACTTTTACAATAAATAATTTTTCAATACTTATTTTTCAGCAAATTTGTCAGGAATCACTGTGCATCATTTTTTCCACTGTGCATAATGATTGGTTCTTATATCCTAAGACACTTGATTATTAAATATTATACTTTATTAATCTTAAGTTCATTCTTATAAGTGATTGCATATAGACTACATGTTATCTTTGATCAAATGTTAAGGAAATCTATTAACAAAAATTAATATCTTATCAGACATATAGGCTAATATCAGATCTATGAACTTGATCTGGACTGGACTGGGATGTTTTCTCAATATTCAATTGCTCTGGTTTATAAAGTTCTTCCTTATAAATAAATATCTTTAAATTTATACTAAAAAAATTCCAGACCAACATGACATCCAAATAGATAAGTGGTGTAATGTTCATGAAAAAAGAAAACTACGTGCAGAAATACAAAATTACAGGGAGCACTTACTATTTTTTGACATTATTAAAATAGAATTACCGATCTAATTCAGAGTTAAACTAAAGAAACTTCTTTGAATAAAGGTAATGTTAGAAATTTCGGGAACTTGTAACATGACTGTGAACAAGAAATTCAGAAGATGTCGTTTGAAAGATATTTTATTAATCCCTATCTTGACACCAAACTTCTAACAAAACAATGTTGTTCATAGACCATGAACCTGACCAAGAACAAGATGATTCTACAGAATATTTCACATGATGATCTAAGACAGTGGTTCTCAACCTGTGGGTCGCGACCCCATGGGGGGCGGTTTGAATGACCCTTTCACAGGGATCGTTGCCTAAGACCACCAGAAACACATATTTTCCATGTTCTTAAGAATCAAGACACCGCTCCTCTACCCATCTGCAGGCGGGTCCGCCCACTTACAGAAACGCCCCCATACAAGAACCAGGTGTGAAGACTCTTACCCATGCTACACCATGCTTCAAGACAAAATTTCATTGATTTGTCACTAGAAATAAATAATTCACAAAAAAATAAGAAGTCACCAAAAATTAAATCAAATCTGTGTTAGTCTGGGTAGACTGGAGAATCAAATTCATAGATGCTCATATACATATAAGAAAGAGCTTTATATACAAGAGTAATTGAATATTGAGAAAACATCCTAGTCCAGATCAAGTCCAGATGTTGGAGATTATCCCATATGTCCAATACCAATCTATAAATTCCTCTTCTTACACAATACCAGCAATGAAGCCTGAATGCAGGAAGATCATAGATCAGTGGGTGGAAAGTCTTGTGGATCCAGTGGCGGTATAAGCGTCTCAGCACTGGCAGGCATCTCCACATGGCTTCTTCAGCTCCATATCTCTAGCATAGCTCCTTGTGTCTGGTCAGTAAGCATGTCTCACAGGAAGTGAATGTGTGTCCTGCCTCCAGTGAGCTGGAAGAGCACACAGTGAGATGACATATAGAATATCATACATGAAGAAAGCAAAAGTATATTAAAATGACAGAAAGGCTAGAAAAGGCCAAATATTGTGTCAGAAGAGACTCTGAACTGAACCTTTGAGCATTGGAAGAAACGGCATTGCACTGTCATTGAGTCAATTCGAACTCAAGGTGACCCTGTAGAGTTTTCATGCTGAAGGAATTGAAGAAAAATGCCAAGCTTTGGATCACAATATTGAAGAATTGATTCTATGGGCAAAAGGTGATGTAGCAAGAAGCATCAAAGGAAGATGGAAGACAGACACGGAGTCATTGTACCATAAAGACACATTGAGTCAAGAAGGCTTAACCAATCTGCCATTATATGAACACAAAACCACAGCCACCTTCCTTTTTCTAATTTCCTGTTACTTCTTCAGTCTATGCTCTCAAACACAGCCCACATTCCTCTTCCTCCTGGATGTTGGAGCTACCCACTTACTCCTTCCAAAGTTGCTTCTTTGGAGTCCTGCATTTTTTGCCTTTTTTTTTTTTGGCATCACTGCTCTCCGGTGGTGGGAGTAGGAGGCCCAGTCCCACTGCTGGAATTGAACCTCCGTCCCAGTGGGCCGCAGTCCCGCACACGACCACCACGCCACCGGGGCTCAGCCCTGGAGTCCTGCATTTTGAGAGGGCTGTCTTTACGTCCTCCCCAAACGATAATCTTCTAAAATGTTTTGCAGTGGTTTTTTTGGCCCTTTCTTGACAAAGGAGAATGAAACAAAACTAAAAATGTTACAACTCTAAATTTTTGTATGTCAGAATATGCTGCTGTGTACATATGCTGCTTAGAATGTCCTGTTTGACTGCTGCTCCAAAATATTGTTTTTTTGTTTTTCTTTAAAGTAAATACTTTAATTTAGCAAGTATATAGAGCAAATGACTACAATTTAAAACATAAAAATGTGATTTGATAAAATAATATGTCACTGGGACTATGAAATATTTATCATCTAAAATTGTCATATGTGGCAAAAATGGATATTAAAGGCAAAACATGGGCATCATACAAGAAATTAAATAGTAGCCAATAAAAAAACATAGTACTTAAAAAAGAAAGAAAAAATTCACAATATATAATTATATATTGTTTTTGTGATTCATCACCGTGCTTTAATTATGCCCAATTTGTAACAATGAAATACATCTTACATATCAGATATATACATGACGATTCCTAACAGTAGCAAAATGACAGTTATGGAGTAGCAATGAAGAAAATTTTATGCTTGGGGGTCCCCACCACATGAGGATCTGTATAGAAGGGTCGTGGCATGAGGAAAGTTGAGAACCACTGGTCTAAGATTTTCAAATGACTGCTTTTTTAAAAAAAAAATAGAAGATGCTTTAATGGCAAGTTGAATAGTCATGACTGGTTTGTTAACTCCACAGAATTCTATTCTTATTCTTATTTGTTTGCCATGCACACTCTTTAGCAGTAATACAGCAGAATCAAGTATTTGCAACAAATACTAATCTCAACAATTGGAAGCATTTGTTACCATTTGTTACCAACTTCTACATTTTATTGTAATGCTTTTCTAAAAGAAGTGTTTTAAAATATATTCAAGCATATTTAATAGATGATGTTTTTGTAGAAGGCAATAAAATCAGATAAAAATGGTCAAGTACTTTGGAAGTGATTTAAATATTAAGTCTTGTTTTTAAAAAAGGCAAACTGGAAAAAGGGGGGGAAGATGAAAAATAGTTTTGTACATCTTTTTTAACCTTTTAGAGGATCTCATGAAATTACTGGAAGTTCAAATGATAATATGTTTCTAAGCTTACTCGAACCTATAGGTCATTATAATGTTGGTAATATAGCCAATAATGAAAATTTATCTTATTTATCTAAAAAACTCAAAATGAATTTGTTGCTGTTACCTGTCATTGTGTTGGTCGTCAGCTCTTGCACAATGGGACCAAATTGTGAATCATAGGGTTTTTCATTGGCTGTTTTTTCAGAAATAGATCACTAGGCCTTTCTTTCTAGTCCATCTCAGTCTGAAAGCTCCATTAAAACTTGTACAACATCACCATCACATGCAGATAGTTGCACTTGAAGTGCTTTGGCTAGAAATTAAGCCTGGAGTCTCCTAAATGAAAAATTAGAGCTATCCCCAATGTTTTTTGGAAATCACATTAAATTTGAAATATTGAGAGTAAAAGAAATGAAGCATCTTTCTTTTAATTGTTTCTTTAATTTTAATTCTTTAATTGTTACATATATATATATATATATATATATATATAAAACATTCGCCTTTTCAACATTTTTACATGGACAGTTCAGAGACATTCTTTTTTTAAAATAATTTTATTGGGGGCTCATAGAACTCTTATCACAATCCATACATTCATCCATTGTATGTCAAACACCTTTGTACATTTGTTGCACTCATCATGCTCAAAACATTTGCTTTTCACTTAAGCCCTTGGTATCAGCTCCTCATTTTCCCCTCCCTCCCTGGTCCCCCTCGCTCATGAATCCTTAGTAATTTATAAATTATAATTATTTTGTTATATTGTACACTGACAATGACTCCCTTCACCCACTTCCCTGTTGTCTGTCCCCCAGGGAGGAGGTTATATGTAGAACCATATAATCAGTTTCCCCTTTCTACCCCACCTTCCCTCCACCCTCCTGGTATCACCACTCTCACCTCGGGTCCTAAAGGGATCATCTGCAGTGACATTCATTTTATTAACCAAGTGGTGCAACTATCACCACTGCTGTTTCCAATTATTCCAACGTCATCAACAGAAACTCAGGGCCCCTTAAATAAAGACTCCTTCACTTGTTCGCCCTCCCACTCCTGGTAACCTGAATTTATATTAATGGTGAATCATTTGGAAGAGAAGGTTGAAAAAGGTGACACAATTTGGAGAAAGTAACCAATGTCATTGAATTGTACACACAGAAATGGTTAAACTGGTTTATGTTTCGTTGTACATATTTTCACCTCCAAAATGATACAATATATATCATCTGTATTTTATCACACACAAAAAGCCATGACAGTACAGAAGTAGCTCCTTAGAAGGCCCATCTCTTTGCATATAACATGATAAAGTAGCTTTATAAAAGAATCTATGATGAATGAACATCTTTAGTATACATTATGAGCATAGTATTTCCTGAATTTGGAAATAAAAGAAAAATATAAGACGTTGAATTGTGCTAATCATTGAATCAGGATGCCAATTAGTATGGAAAAAGTAGGTAACAATAAAAAATGCAGGCAATTTTAGGCCTAAATTTACATTCAAAATGGAGATATGAAAAATTATCAAAAAAGAGAAAAATTATCAAAGTAGCTTAAGATGTGAAAATTTTAATAAGAAAAAAAGTTACATCTCAATTTGTCAATTATTTCCAATGTCTTCAATATCCTGTGAATCATTATAAAATATACCAAAATTAAGTGTATATTTTCCCTTTTGCCTCAGACTCCAATGTGGCATGACATGTCACCGGGCCTAACTAAATGCTGTCTGTCCACAGAAGAAATACAGAGAGTTTAAAAGTTAACACAGAAAATATAGATAGATAGATACATAGATACATAGAGACCATTCAATACTAAGCTAAAGTAAGTTGGACAAAATTCTTAAAGGCAATAGATATTACCATTTGATGGTGATAGATGTGTGAGTTCATCAGGAAGACAAAGCATCATCAGGGAATGGGAAACTTAATAACACATGTCATAAAATACATAGCACAAAAGGCAACAAAGAGAACTAGGGAAATCCATAATCATAATCGGAGATCTTAACAGCACTTGTTCAGTAGTAGATAGAACTATTAAATTAAAAAAGCAATAAGCACACTTAGCTTTCAACCAAACTGGAGACAGATTCATACAAAATATATGAAGCCACAAATATCCACATTTGGATCAGATCAAGAGTAGGTTTGTTCTTATCCATTTAATAGCTGATGCATCCTCTATCCAAGAGCAATATATGAGATGGATTTTTGGAGTAGGTAGATAAACTACATCAACCTGGTGTCACAGAAACAACGGGTCAGGAAATGAAGGAAATCCTCACAGAGATGGGTTGGAAAGGTACAGCAAAGGGTCTAGGGAAAGCAAAAACTGTAGGATCATCCGAACTGGTGCCAGGGAGGAGAGAGGTGCATAGAGACACAATTTCAGAAAACTTCAAAGGGAATCCAGATGAGTGTTCATCAGAGCATGCATGTGAGAAAATAGCCTAAGGCCAGGGGAAAAAAGAAAACAAAACAAAAAATCCAAACCACCTGAAATGACTAAAGGAGTTCACATAGGAATTAATAGCTGGTTTCAACAGCCATAGAAGACAGTCTCATAGTTTTGTGGAACATTGGGTCTTTGTTTAGGCTTGATGATGCTCTGGTTTTGCTTAATTGTTTATCATTAAGACCTGAAAAGATCAAAGTGTTTCCAGTAACTGAGTAGCATCACAGAAGAAACATCAAGGATAATGAGAGAAATATAAAAATATCAGGTACCCTATAAGATAAAATCCATAATGTCAGGCACCTGATGATTTCTTTCTTTTTTCTTTCTTTATCAGGTGTGTGAAGAAGCGGGAAAATACAATCCATAATGTTGGGGGCAAGGAGGTCTAGTGGTGCAGCTCAACCACTAATGGAAAAGCCAGGGGTTGGAACCCATCAGTCACTCCTTGGGAGAAAGGTGCTCCCATAGAGACCACCCCTTAGAAACCTTATGGGGCTGCTCTGGTGTGTCTCTAAGTCAGAACTCAGGTCGGAACCGACTTGATGGAAACAGGAGTAAGAAGCAAACTCAAATGGTGGAAAAATACCCAGAAGTGACAGAGGACTTTCAAGTTATTTCAGCTGTAGTCCATGTAGTCAAGAAGGTACAGGAACATAACATATTTTAACCTGGTCCATCTTTAAATACGATATATTTAAAGACCTAAATTGAACTTCTAGACATAAAACAACTATGTCTGAGATAGAAAGTAGAGTTTAATATTTCCTTTCTTTCTCATCTTTTTAATAACCTGGTGGTGCTATTGGGTAAATGCTGAACTGCTACCTACTAGGAGAAGGATGAAGGATGAGGCGCAGTGTTCTTGTAAGATCCACAGCAGTGGAAGCCCTGTCTATACAGGGTCATTATGAGTCAGAAGCAATCCGATGGCAGGGAGTTTCAGTTTGGTTGTCATGGTGCAGTAGGTTAAGGATGAAGCTGCTCACCAGAGTCAGTGATTGGAAACCACCAGCTGTTCTGTGCATGAAACATGAAAGAATCTGCTTCTGCAAAGAATCACAGTCTTGGACACCCTCCAGGGCACTTCTAGTCTGTCTGGTAGAGTCTCTGTGAGTTGGAACCACCGTGATGGCAGTAAGTGAGGGCTTTCTTCATGGATGGTGCCGTGGGTGTTATTCCACATCAGAGTTCTAGATTCAGGCGGTGTATACTTAAGGTCATTATTTGGCTCTCAACTCAGCAATCCTCTATATGGGACAGGGGAGAGCTGCCACTGTGAGTTTCAGGGACTGTAACTCATTACAGGAGTAAAAAGCCCCATCTTTCTTCTAGTAGTCTCGAATTGCTGGCCTTGCAGTTAGCAGACCAACTTGTAACCCTTTGCCGACAGGGTGAATAAGTTTTACAAAATTCTGCTGTGGGATCTCTGACATCATTTCTATCACCAAGGCCATATTTTCTAACTGCCGATCCTTCCTTGTTTATAACTTTCATATTCCAATCACCAATAATTAGCATTTTGTCTTTTAAAATAGTTTGAAATATAATGCACATATCATATAATTCAATAGTTCAATCATATTAAGAAGAGTTGTACAATCAATGTGCCTTGATGGTATGTTTGATCAGTTTCAGACTTTGGAAGTTGCTAAAAATCTTTCATTTCTTCATCTTTGGCACTAGTGATTGATGTGTACATATGAATAATGATCATATTAGCAAGTTTTCCTTGTAGGTAGCATAGTAATCATTAAAAAAATTACCACAGAGTCAACTATCACATGACCTACCAATCCCACTCTTAGATACTCAAAAGAATTGAAAAGAGATACATACACATCAGTGGCACTGTATCACTGTTTACAGTAGCCAAAAGCTAGAAATTAAACACCAAATGTAGAAATAACCTAAATATTCAATAAATGAATGAATAAACAAAATGTGACAAATTATTTTGACATAAGAGAAATGCTGAATCATGAAAATATTCCTTGTCACAAATGGACAAATATTACATGTTCCCACTTGTGTGCAATAGGCAAATGTATACAGATAAAAGTTTATTAATGGGCACCAGGATGGGAAGGAAGGGGACAGAGGGATACTGATTTTCTCTTAATAGCAGTGAAATAATTTGGAAACAGACAGTGGTGATGGTTGTACAATATGGTGAATGTAACCAATATCACCAAATTGTCCATGTGAAAATGTTGAATTGGCAAATGTTTTCCATAACTATTTTGACCATAGTAAAACAATTTTAAAAATGAAAGCAGGCATAAAATATTTATTACTTTCTTATTAAAAATGCATCTATGACTTTTCATTGCGTTTGAAATCTATTCTAAAGTTAAAAAATAATTTGCCTTCATGTAAGAAAATTAAAAGGATTGCATCTTGGCCTTTTGACTAAGATCAAGTATAGTATCTGTTCTTATCAGTTTAATATCTCATACATCCTCTATCCAAGGTCAATATATTAAATGGATTTTTAGAGCAGGGAGATGGAGTAGGCGCTTGCTCCGTCCACTCCACACATCGACCTGAAATTGCAGTACTTCCAGGAATGGTGCACCCCCTTGAGGGAAAAGAAAGAAAATTAAAAGAAAATGAGCAGGAGGTCAGGGAAGGTTATGACAACACAATTCAATTAAATGACAAATGTGTGCTGTAGCCTTAGTGAAAGAGACGGTGTGGGGTGGGGTGGGGGGAATGAGCAGACCCAGGCAAAATGGTATTTTAAGTGGAAACTACAAGACTAAAGACAAAAGAAACTGTCCATAAGCACTATAATCGAGTGGGTGAAGTTGTTTCCTATAGAGGTATGGGTTAACAATTCTGAGATGGCTATACACATAGTACACAGGGATTGAACAAGTAAGTAAATGGATGGCAGATGGAAGGTGCCAGGTTCTTACTGTCAGAAAGGAAGGAACCAGATAAGCATGGGAGGGGAGGGGAAGGAAGCTAGAACCAAGTACAGTATATGATATTGGAACACCAGTATGAATTCATTTATCTTAAAATATATACAGCTAAATACAGAAGCACAGGTGCATATATGTGAGGGGATTTGGTGGTGCTGCAGGTAACCATTGAGCTGCTGCGAGTTGGTGCTCAAATCCACCAGGGACTCCATAGCAGAATGAGGAGGCTGTCTGCTCTCATGAAGATGTACGGTTTCAGAAACCCTGGCTAGAGTTGTAATGAGATGGTATCAATCTGATGGCAATGAGTCTGGTTTGGAATTGGGGTACATAGGTTAGTATATATCTATATGTAATGTCTTTACTTTACTCTGTCTACTGAGAAGGCCTAAAAGCAATGACACTCCCCAAACAATAATTGGACCCAGCACCCAGATCTTGGTTTCTAAAACTATTTCCCATTAAAGGACCCAGGACTTCTTAGGGAGATGGTTGACTCTAGGGCTGGGGCAAAAATTACATATGAAAAAACTGAAAAAAGTTGGGTAGGTCAAAGAGACATAAGAGCCAATCTGAGAGAACTCCTATGAGGCAAAGCTGGAGCAATTTAAGCCAACACCCCCCTCAAAAAAAACCCAAACCTGATATAAAATTATGAGCCAAAGTCTAGAATAAATATATGAGTCCATTTGCTGTTGGGGGGCGGGGAAGGGAGACAGGCTTTCTACTTCGATAAGGAGTGAGAGTCGCAGAAACGCCCAGGAGGAGCTCTGCCTTGCTCTGTTGGGTCACCGAGAGTCAGCAGCAACTCGATGGCAGTGAGTTCAGTTTGGTTGTTGCTGTTGGTTGTGGAGGTAGTTGCTGTGACTTCTGACTCATGGGTACCTATACTTACGGAGTAGAAATACCATGAGTCAAGGCTGTGATCTTCTGGACGAAGATTGTCAAGCCTGTCTTCTTTTGTAAGTCATGCCTGGTTTGTCCCATTGCTAAAGCCCCTCTGTCCAATGTAACAAACCTGTTCAACATGCCCTCAACTTGCCACCTAGTTTAGAGTCTATAGCCTATTTGTTTCTCATTGGATCTCTGAAATAATTGTGGGAGGGCACAACGTCGATGCTTGGTTTTGTTTGGCAAAAACAGTGCGGGGTATCCTGAACCTTATCAGGTAGCACCACAGCCTGGTAGTCATGAAGAAAAAAAGTTTTAAAATATCCATTCCATATATCATATGGAAAATCAAATTCCAAATGATCTAGATTGCCAGTAAAAGAGAACATAGGTAAATTCCTCTGACCTCAGTGTAGGAATTTTTTTAATATGATTCAAAATTCAGATACAGTAGAGTCAAATTTTGATAAATTTGACTATATATATTTTTCATATCTTTTTGATTGCATGGAAAAAAGAACACCATAGAGATGATAATAAGACAAGTAAAAATGAGGGAAAATATGCACCACTTATCACATTAAAGTGTTTATCTATAATATACTCTGGAAAGTTGAAGAGAAAAATATTTTTTAAGCCAATAGAAAACTTGGGGAAAGTTGTGAATAAACAATTCTCACCGTTTTAAGGTAAGAAATAAGACCCCATCTCAAATATAGTTTAAAGAGAACATTAATTAAGTCTTATAAGAGACAAAACTAGCACATAGACACAGACATATCATCTGAATTAGGGAGGTCACCCACTAACTTGAGGTTAAAAGGACATCCAAGGGTTTGCTGAGAAACCACACTTTAAAAATAGGCATGGGAGGACAAAGAAACTATCACAAAAGCATGATTGGTGACAGATCAATGTAGTGGAGTTATAGGTAGGTCTATAGAAGCAGGGACAAGACCATAATTGGGACATACATACTGTTAGATACAAGAGTTTACCAGATTGATCCAGGGCCTTCCAAGGCAGTCAGGGCAACCCCATGTGCCATCCCTCCATCAAAAACATACCTATGACAGCCACTCAGAGAGAGAGACTGATCCCCCCTGGGCTGGTGGGCAAAGGATGAAGGCAATCTCGTTTTTCAAGGCATTCTGCCCAAGGGCAAGATTATATGCATCCTGGGTTAATGATCATAGTCAGTGGAGGATCAGAAAGCATTCAGTGAGGATTCTGCAAGTGGATTTTGATTGTCATTGCCATCCATACATAGCCTTTTGCAAACCTAGGGGTCAAAATGTAAGGTTTAATGCAACACAAACGTTAAAAGTAGAATAGCATGGCTGGGTAAGAGCACCCCAAATTAAATAAGGTCTGTCAACAGGAAATAGTGAATATGCTAAGGTTTGAAGTCAAAATTCCAGTTTTAATCAAATGAAACCTCTAGAATCCCAATGATGTAGTGGTCTCTGGGTTGGGCCCTTCCCCACGAGGTCAGCAATTTGAACCCACCAGTTGCCCACTTTAGGAGAACACAAATGAGGCTTTCTGTTCCTTTAAAGATTCAAAACCTTGGAAATCCAAAGGTTCTCCTCTGTCCTACAAGGTCACTATGAGTCAGAATGAACTCACTGGTAGTGAGTTTGTTTTTTGGGACTGGGAACCTCTGCAGCAGGACTATATAACCTGTCATTCCTGAATTCTCCACAGCACCCTGAGGAAATTACTTGGTAAACATTTCAGGGAACAATGTAATTTTGCTCGCTTAAATCCTAAACAATTCACTGAACAGAGGCTTACTTAAGATAAACTTAAGAATTATGCAAAAAAATAAAAATAAAAAAAATAAATAAAAAAGGGCTGAGCCCCAGTGGCGTAGTGGTTGTGCGCGGGACTGCGGCCCACTGGGACGGAGGTTCAATTCCAGCAGTGGGGCTGGGCCTCCTACTCCCACCACTGGAGAGCAGTGATGCCCCCCCCCCCAAAAAAAAAAAAGAATTATGCATCTAGGCTGAGCCCTGGTGGCCTAGTGGTTGTGTGCGGGACTGCGGCCCATAGGGTTGGCGGTTTGAATTCAGCAGCAGCTCTCCGGGAGCAGCTCTTCCTACTCCCACCAGGACAGTGATGCCACACACACACAGAAAAGAATTATGCATATGTCAAAATAATAATTTATAAATTATCAAGGGTTCATGAAGGAGAGGAGAGTGCGGGCAGAAGGGGAAACAAGGACAAGGGCTCAAGTATTAAGCAAATGTTTTGAGAATGAAGATGGCAACAATTGTACAAATGTGTTTGACACAATGGATGGATGGGTTGTGATAAGAGTTGTACAAGTCTCCAATAAAAAAGATTTAAATTTAAGAGGAGGGTCTCAAATAAAAGGCCAGATGGATTCAATTTAATAATTAAGTTATTTTGTAACTTAAAATTTTTTTAGAAACATATGTAATATTTCCTAATCTGAGTATCCTCAGGCAGTTTTGTAATGATTACCTAAATGTCAACCCATTTTTACAGAAATTCCTTGTATTTTCCATAAAAATTCTGCAAACTATTTCTTTGAATCATTTAATTCAGAATCCTCTGGACCTTGTAAGTTCCAATGTGCAAATCATCTTGTCACTTGATAAGAGCTCTTTGCTTTTCATTTTTACCAGATTCTGCCATTTTCTTCTGCAACATTAGCTCTTAAACAGATGGAAGATGATAATTCTCACTCACAAATACAGAAATACAAATGAAAACTAAGAGAACATAAAGTATGCCAGATTCAGATTATGGAATTCTATTCATCGATAAAAAGGAATGGAATGCTGATAAACACAACTCAGGCCATTCTGCAGAGAATGATACTGAATGACAGACACCCCAGACATAAAAGTGTGCATCCTGATCCCCTTACATGAGAATCTACAAAGGACAGATTTCATATACCTGGAACAGGGACTTTCGGAGGGTGGGGATGAGATTGGGGGACATTCTAGGGTGATAGAAATATTCTATTCCTTGCTTATAGTGATGATTACAAGATTCCATACATCTGTCAATACTGACTGAATCTGTTCTTAAAATGAATGCATTTTATTACAAAGTGCCCGGCTGTGGGGGAGGGGGGGTTCAAGGTTGACCATTGCAAGCAAGCTCAGGGTGCCACGGCAGACAAGCTTGGGGATCTACTTTGGAAAGGTCCAAGCTTTGCAGACTCTGTGGAGGCCCGCCCGCTTGGATTCCAGCACACAAATGGTGGTTCTGAGTCGGCGTCTTGGAACAATAGCTAAGGGACAGCAATAGGCTGGATAACCTTGCTGAGATGACGACAGAAAGGAAGAGCCAGCCCTTGGCCAACATTCCCACACTGCAGCTACATCATTGACTCCCAGGAAGTAGAAGGGGAGGGGCCAGGAGAAGCACAGTAAGCTTCTTTGTTTTTCTAACCCTCTGGACTGGGTGAAAATTTACAAAATGGGACAGCATATTCTGTGGGGAAATGAGAATTTATAGAAATTGCACTACCCTCAGGGTGGGACCTTGGAGATATTGAACAAAGCTACATATACATAACTTTTTGAAGCAGCCATCCAAATTCTTTGACTTTACAATGAGGACCCCCCCCCCCGGTCATAGAAAAAGAAATGTGTAAAAAAAATTGTAAGCATAAAGCGATACTTTTCAGTACTGTTTGTAATAGTAAAACAATGGAAGCAGCCATTCAAACAGGAGAATGCCAGAAACCGCCACCATAGGAGTACTGAGCAATCGAGTGAGAGATGGGAATGGGACAGAGACCTTGACTAATTGAAACAGAGCATTTTGTCATATCAAATGCAAAGTGTAGTGGTTGAGTGCGGGACTGCAGCCTGCAGGCTTGGCGGTTCGAATCCAGCAGCGGCTCTCAGGAGCAGCACTGGGTAGCGTCCACGACCACCAGAGGCAGTGATGCCCCCCCCCCCAAAAAAAAACAAATGCAAAGTGCAAAACACTCTAGTGTGATTGAAGTAGGGAAAATAAGAAAATATACATATATTGACTCATTGCCAAAATAGATTACCTTAACAATGATGAGGAGAGGAAATAAAATAGAATGCAAATAGAAACCATGAATTTATATTTCAAATGAACCAGGCAGCCTCTTTAAAAGCAGTGAAAAAAGAACCTAAGTAATTCTTATACACAGATTTTGATAACCATCAGATTAAAAACAAAAGGCACTGCATCAGATACTGGAGTTGTAATAGATGCATTAAACACAGTACATATTATGAGGCTAAAGACAAAATGATCAGCAAAAGAACAATGGCTTCTGGTTGGTAAACTTGTTTTTCACAGTCTCATGGGTGAGCACTTCTGAAGGTACTTCATGTGTATTCTAGGAGTATACAAATACATAAAAATATTGTGGATAGGGGCTGAGCCCCGATGGCGTAGTGGTTGTGCGCGGGACTGCGGCCCACTGGGATGGAAGTTCAGTTCCAGCAGTGGGGCTGGGCCTCCTACTCCCACCACCGGAGAGCAGTGATGCCCCAAAAACCAAATATATATATTATATATATATATATAATATATATATTGGGGGGGGCGGATAATGAGAGCTAGGTTTATTTCTTTTGGAAAGGTGATTTACAACTATGGAAAGAGAAAATGAAAATGGACCTAAGGTTGAGCCCCGGTGGCATAAGCGGTTGAGTGCGGAACTGCAGCCTGCGGGCTTGGCGGTTCAAATCCAGCGGCGGCTGGGTGGTGCCCACAACCACCAGAGGCAGTGATGCCCACAAAAAAAAATTAAAAACAAAAAAAGAAAATGGACCTTGTGCTGTTGGGTTGGAATGGGAATTATTCCTTAATATGGTCACAAGTTTAAATACATCCCATCCACTCACTGCTAAGACTCGATTCTGACTCATTGTGACCCTATAAGAAGACAAGGTAGATTGGACTGAGCCCCGGTGGCGTAACTGGTTGAGGGCGGGACTGCGGCCCGCGGGCTTGGTGATTCAAATCCAACAGTGGTTCTCAGGAGCGGTGCTGCGTGGCTCCCACAACCACCAGAAGGCAGTGATGCCCCAAAACAAATAAACAAAAAGACAAGGTAGATCTACTCCCTAGGATTTTCAAGAATATAAATCTCTAGAGGAGCAGATAGCCTCCTCTTCCAGGAGTGGCTGGTGAGTTTGAACCAATGACCTTGTGGCTAGCAGTCCAAAGTTTAATTCATTATACCACCAAAGCTCTTCAAAAACTCTATCTATCTAAATAGATATGTGTGTATATACATGGCAAGCATGCATATATTTCCTAATTCAGTCTACCAAGAGAACCAATTACCCCCTAGTATGTAGCAGTGAAGGAGTCCTGGTTACGTGTTGTGCAGTGGTTACGAGTTGAGCTGCTAACTCTAAGGTCAGTTGGAAACCACCGGCTAGAGCTCTCAAGAAAGACGGGACTTTTCTGCCCATGTAAAGATTTGCAGTCTCAGAAACTCGCAGGGCCAGCTGTAGCCTGTCCTCCGGTTGCTAGGGGTAGCATTGACTGGATGGCAGTGACTTTGGTTTTTCAGTAGCAGTGAAGAGAGCTCAATTATAAACAAAGCTTTTTACACAAACATGAGAAATAGAGAATCTGGCAGATTATAGAATTGAGGCTATGAAAAATTAAGATGAGCCCTAAGCATATAATAGGGTCAAAAAACAAAGAAGTGGTAAGACAGAACACAGCACCATGATGGGAGCATGTCAGAGGGACACAGAAAGGTAATTTGAAGGCCCTCCTACCGACTAAATCTAGATCAATTATCAAAGTATATAAGGACAGTAATAGATTCTAACTGATTCAGTCAAATAAGAACACTCATCTATATTTTTGTAAATAAATGAGAGAAGATAGAAAGTTCAGTACAGTAGAATAAACTCAAAGTCAAACCTATTGCCATGAAGTTGACTCAAAGCATGGACATGACTAGCAGCCATCTAAGGTGCAACTATTGGTATCTCTTTGTCCAGAAGAAAGAAGAGTAAAGGGGCTGAGCCCCACTGGCGTAAGTGGTTGAGTGCGGGACTGCAGCCCGCGGGCTTGGCCGTTCAAATCCAGCGGCGGCTCTCAGGAGCGGCACTGGGTAGCTCCCACGACCACCAGAGGCAGTGATGCCCCCCCCAAAAAAAAAGGAGAGTAAAGAAAATTGAAGGGGCAAGGAAATAATTAGCCCCCCCAAACTAATGAACCACACAAACCACAGCCTCCACTAGCCTGAAGCCAAAATAACTAGATCAGTGATTCTCAACCTTCCTAATGCCGCGACTCTTACATGTTCCTCATGTGGTGATCCCCAACCATAAGATTATTTGCTACTTCATCACTGTAATTTTGCTAGTTATAAATTGTCGTGTAAATATCTGATATGCAGAATGTATTTTTGTTGTTATAAACTGAACATAATGAAAGCATAGTGATTAATCACAAAAAATACGTAATTCTATATTGTTAAATATTTATTTCTATTAAAAATAACTGAAATTTTTTGGGGGAGGGGCATCACTGCCCTCTGGTGGCCGTGGGAGCTACCCAGCTTTGCTCCTGAGAGCTGCTGCTGGATTTGAACCACCAAGCCCATAGGCTGCAGTCCCGCACTCAACCACTAGGCCATCGGGGCTCAGCCCCAAATAACTGAAATTCTGTCTTTCATGGGGTGTATCTGCATGTGGGTGGACCCGGCTGGAGTCGGAGAGAGGAGCGGTCTCAGTTTTTCGATGATCTTAGGGGACCCCTGTGAAAGAGTTGTTTGACCCCCCAAAGGGGTCTCGACCCACAGGTTAAGAACCACTTTACTAGATGCTTTGACTACCCCAAGCAACAGCTCTGATTAGGTGCGCTCATGCGTGCGCACACACATGTGTACACACACACACACACACCCCAAAACATTGTGGACACTGGAAAGATCCAAAACAAAACAAAACCCCCCAAACCCAAAGTCTCTGCCACTGAATGGATGCTGACTCATTCGAGGGGGCTGCAATAGCAGAAACCCACCCATTATCCTGGACTACCGGCAATATTACAAACATTTTTCATTGTGGGAGGAGGTACTGAGTAATTTTTTTGGTTTTGTTTTCTGAAAACAGACTATCAGGACAACTAAGTTTGGGAACCTATATAGTAGGTTCTGGACAGACTGGGAGAAAATGTAGATTCAAAATTCCTTGGGGGCTGAGCCCTGGTCCCGGTGACGTAGTGGATGTGCGCGGGACTGCGGCCCACTGGGATGGAGGTTCGATTCCAGCTCCACGGAGCAAAAGGCTGGGCCTCCTACTCCCACCACCTAAGGGCAGTGATGCCCCCCCCCCCCAAAAAAAAATTCCTTGGGAAAATAAAGGCAGTGATGCCAGGAAAATAAAAACAGACTTACTGGTCTGATAGAGCCTGGTACGGTCTCCAAGAAGATGGCCCGTAGACACCCTTCAAACCTGGAACTGAACGCATTCACCTTTCACACAAACAGTAGACAGATCATAAAGTGAACATGAACACTTGTGAGGAACGTGCTCTGCGGCAGAGCAATCAATCCAAAGAGCAGCATCTGCCACAAAACACAATGTGGCAGATAGGAAGGGCAGGATGACGGGAAACATAGCTGCTCTGTAACTTTCACCCAAACCACAGTAACAATGTTTCAAAGCAGTTTTACAGAAGCAGGGGCCTCCTGCAGGGCGGTTGTTGGGGTAGACTGGCTGGGGGTTAGCTGCTGAGTCTCTTACTCACTACTCCACCAGTGCTTCTGAAAGCAGCAACAAAGAAATAACAGAAGAAACAAGTAAGTAACAGAAGAATATTGATGTTAGAAAATCATCAAAGGGTACGAAAGCCAGTGGTTCGAAACATTGTATAGGTTGTGTGAAAAAGCAAACTGGCAAAATGGAAACAACAGACTAATCCAGACAAAGGACCTTTTCTGACCATTTGAAATGTCAAAATTAAACTACCACACATACACACACTAAAAATAAAAGGAAATGGGATTATCCTATTACTAAAATGTTGTCCATAGTTTTTTCCCCAAAATGAAAGTTTACTGCTTGAGTAATGGGGGGGTCGCAGTCCCGCGCACAACCACTACGCCACCAGGGCTCAGCCCCCCATTTGGATTTTTTAAATG
Organism: Nesogale talazaci; assembly: GCA_004026705.1. Classification (NCBI taxonomy): domain Eukaryota; kingdom Metazoa; phylum Chordata; class Mammalia; order Afrosoricida; family Tenrecidae; genus Nesogale; species Nesogale talazaci. The sequence continues at coordinate 134,448 of PVJH01000867.1, forward strand.
AGCTTTTTTCTCTCTGGTATTTTAAGTTTAGTGGTGACTAGGTCCTTTACATGACATATAAACATGATGTTAATAAAGTCAGCGCTAATTTTTTGGCGGGGCGGGGGGGTGGGGGAGGAAGAAAAGTCAAGCATTTCAGAAGCCCCAGATTGCTCTTTGAAGGAGGGCAGAATGAAACGAAGACAGAGCTTCCGCTTTCACTTCTTTGGCCATTCTGTCGCCCATTCTCCTTAAAGAGGTATCGCGGAAGGGTGATTTTCTGTCGGCGTACACTTCCCTGTTGGCGAGTCCACCTATTAGAGAGGGATGCCGTAATGTCGCACCACAATGAGCAGTCTAAGTGAGTTCAAAAGCTGGGCAAGATGACCTAGATTCTTGTAAAACATTATATTATAATTAATCTGACTCATTAATTTTGTTCTTATCTCTTCTTCTCCAAATCGCTGAGCTTCCGGATTGGGCCCTACCTCCTCCGTTTTTGGTCAGTGGTTTGGTCCGACCCTCAGCCTGACAGGAGACCGGATTTGCGTCTGCGCAGAACGCTGTTGGGGGGGGTGGGGGGGAGGAACATGGCGCAAGCTCTGTCTGAGGAGGAGTTTCAGCGGATGCAGGTGCCGCTTGCCAGGGGAAAGATCACCGGACTAATGGCCTAGGGGGCGGAGTAGAGAAAGGTCTTGCCTCTGGTTTTGCGAAGGGGGTTGGTGGGAATCAACCCTCTCTATGGCACTGATCTGGAGAGGAAAGCGGAGGTTCTGAGTCGTGAGACTATTGCATTCTAAGATTCCATGGGGTTCTGAAGGATTGAATTTAGTTAGCCCTGGACGGAGGGACAGCTCTTGAGTGGGAGAGATCTTACTCAGGGCTAGAAGGGACAAAACCTCGGGGCTCGAGTGAGGGCCATCGTGATGGGGCTATAATGTTAGCCTCTGAAGCCAGGAGATCCTTAGAGGGCGATACCATTTTAATCTGGAGGGGAAGGAAGCCGGCATAGCATCGTTTGCGTCACGATGGGGGGAGCCCTTCAAAGGGCAGTACCATTAGCCGATGGGAGTGGACAGTTTTCTGGGCGATACCACTATGTCACGGGCGTGGGGACCGGCCCAAGGTGCTGTAATTGTTCTTGGGAGGTGGAGAGTCTGTGTGAGTGCTGGTAGTGGATCGATCAGGGGTGATCTCATTAGACCTGCGATGAAGGCTCTGAATGGGTAATACCATTAGTCTTATTTGAGGGGATGAAAAAGTGAAGCCTTTGGATCTCATTTGGGAGAAATTACAGAATTCTTCCGCAAGCACCCTGACCACACGATTTGACTCTTTTTCCGCAGGCAGGGGTAGAGTGCTCCGTGAGGGGACGAGGGGTAGTAAAGTACTCACTTGGAGGAGGTCCTTGTGGAGGAAGTTTTTCATTGGCTGTGACTGTTGTATTGACTATATGGGGAGACTAAGAGAGGAAAGCACTTGGACCACAAGCAGGAAAACCCTGAGTGGGACCCTGTCGGGAGAATGAGGAACTCATAGTAAGGAAGGGTAATCCCACGGATCTTTATTCCACCCACCCCCCCATGGATCTTTATGTGAGACACTTCAGTTGTCTCCGTTGTGTGGGACCTCGAGGGGGGGAGACCAGTGTAGCCTAAGTAGGGGAGATTCTAAGTGGGTAAAAGTAATCCAGCTGGCCTACTCAAGGCCTTGTGAAAGGGAGACCCCCAAAGGGAGTAATTCTATCCCATTGGAACTGGGAAGAGTTTGAGGGGCATGGGGCACCCTTGAGTGAAGATCGATCAATCATGGGGCCACGAGTGAGGGAAAATTATTGGAGGCTAATAGGGTTGTGCAGAGGGTTTGGGAGATAGATCACTGGACCCAAGAGAGCACAGGAGTAGGAATGATTTTCTAGAAACCAGGCTCTCAGTCCTTGAACCACCACCAAGGGTACTGGCGCTCTGAGGGGGCGAAGGAGAGGAAGGTCCTGGTAGAGTAAGGGACAGTGGTTCTGGAAAGAACTGACCTCAGAGCCTTCGAATCTAGGAGGGAGAGATGTGCTGATTTGAGTAGCCTGCATTTCACTCTCCTTTGATTTGTGAAGGAAGCCTGCGTTGGTTTTTCACAGGTTGAGGGGGAGGGCAGCTTCCTGATTAAGTGAAGATTGAGCAGGGAAATACCCAGCCATCTTCCTTTGGGAAACAGGACAGTAATCCCTCAGCCCCACTCACCCTCAAGGCCTTGAGATCTAATCAGGAGGAAGCATAACACTCACTCCTGACAGAGAACAGCATTTATTGTACAAAGATCAAGAAAAGGAAGAGGAAATTTATGCTATGGACATGGAGCGCTACAGATTGCACATGAGCAAGACCTTGACTGGGCGAACATGGGCCGTTAGCAACCTGGGATAGCTGTGAGTATACAGTGAATTGGTCAAGAGTTGGAGGCAGCAGGAAGCTGGAGGAGTGACCCTGACCAGGGTTGTTGTACATCGGAGTTGAAGAAGATGAACAAGAGCTGAAGGCTGAGGACTTCATTTGGGAGGCCATATGCATAGCCCTGAATGGTGTGGCTAGAGAGACGCATGGAGAGTGGCAGGGTCCATGGGATTCCTGGGCTTAATTTCCTCATGGGCAAAGTAGAAGGGCCTTCCTGACCCAAATCTTTTTCCTTTCTTGCTTCTCCCAAAGGCTCAGCTTCTGGAACTCCGAACAAACAACTATCAGCTTTCAGATGAACTCCGAAAGAATGGTGTTGGTGAGCCAAGGGGTCTCATTGGATGAGGGTAGCTCTGGGGGGACATCGGCCAAGGCTTTTATGCTCATAGACCCAGGAGGGGGACTTTTCAGTTCTTTGCCACTGACTGGAGCTGGTATTCTCTGCTTTCCCATCACTAGAGCTCACCAGCCTTCGACAGAAGGTCTCCTACCTGGATAAGGAGTTCGCCAAAGCTCAGAAGGTACTTCCCTCCATCATTCCCTCTCCCCATCTGATTCATTTCCGTTCTGCATTGAGCACCCACACTGAGCCAGCCTCCTGTTACATGCTGTTTTCATGCCATTGTTTACAAAATCACATAGAAAACCCGGTTTCCTTAACTCTGCTTAACTTTTTTTTTGGGGGGGGGCATCACTGCCCTCTGGTGGTCGTGGGAGCTACTCAGCCTTGCTCCTGGAGAGCTGCTGCTGGATTTGAACCGCAAAGCCCATGGGCTGCAGTCCCGCACTCAACCACTACGTCACTGGGGCTCAGCCCCTCTGCTTAACTTCTTGAGGAATTTTAATTCATTCTTTTTTTTTCTGTATTGTTCCAATTTTAGTATATGTGCTGCCGAAGCGAGCACCATTCTTTTTTTTTTTAATTCACTGTTAATTCATTGAAAATTTCATTTGCTTAGCCATTCTCATGCATGGACTTCTAGTTAGATGAACAAGAACCAAAACCCCAAACGGACTGCCATTGAGTGCCTGCCAACTCGTAGCCACCCTGTAAGACAGGGGAGGACTGGCTCCTGTGAGTCTCCAAGACTGAAATGACCTTGTGGTTAGCAGCCACACTCATAATCAGTATGCCACCAGGGCTCCTAGTTAAATGGTCAAATCTATCAGTAAATGGTCCTTGAATTGGCCCCCAGCCTTCACTCACCTTCTTGCCTTGTGCTCAAACTTTCCAGCCTGTCCAGGTAGAGGCACACCTCTTTTTATGTTGCTTCATTGTATTTAGTAGAGAATGCATTTGTAAGAAATGGATGGTTTGTAGAAGTCCTGTATCGACCAACTTTATTGGTGCCAAATTTTCAAACAGCATGGGCTTACTTCATTTCACATTTTGGTACTTCTCACAGTATTGCAACCCTTTTCAATGTGCTGTTGCACATTTAATAGCCTGCCAAACCAAAACCAAGCTCACTTCTACCTAGTCAATTCTGACTCACAGCAATCCTGAGATAAAACTGTCCCTGTGGGTTTCTGAGACTGGAGTTCTTTACGGGAATAGAAAGCCCCATCTTCCACCCTAGTAGGCTACAGCATCATGTGAATATAACTTTATAAGCACTGGGAAATAAAAACACTTCTGAGATCCCCTTTGCTGTGATACTCACTCTATTGCAGTGGTCTAGAACTGGACTGGCAATATTTTTAGGTATGCCTGCTCAATTGGTCAAAACTAGGCTCCTTACCTCTCAGATCCTATAAATATGAGCGTGAACATAGCCAATTATGACCTCTCAGGCCATTCAAGACTGCTCTGTCTCCTCCCATCACTGTTCTGTGCCCTCATGTGTGTACTACAGTGTAGTATGCACTCAATAAATATTTGTTGAATCAAAGAATACAGAAAATCTCACTCTCAAGAAAGCTGGCCTCCACTCTGGGAAAATAACTGATCTCTTAAGTCTAGCCATGCTGTTGGCTGGACAGCAGGGGAGCCACAGTTTCCAGGTTGCACGGGAGGGATCCAGATGTACTATTTGGACAGATGTAGCAATGAAGTCACCATTTCTGAGTGCATAAAGGACCTTAGGAACTTAAAAAAATATATGGTTTCTGTGTGCTGGGGTTCCAGAGGGAGGAACCCTGGTGGCATAGTTGTTACACATTGGGCTGCTAACTGCAAGGTCAGCAGTTCGAAACTACCAGCCGCTCCACAGGAAAAGGTGAGGCTTTCTCCTCTTGTACAGAGTTGTAGTCTTGGAAACCCACAGGGGCAGTTCTACCCTGTCTGATAGGGTCGCTATGAGTCAAAACTGACTTGATGGCAATGAGGGTTTTTGGGGGGGTGGGGACCAAGACAGAACCCCTCTTCCATCATTTGTTCATGTACTCATTTCTCCCATCATTCCCATGGGCCCCAAATCATCACACAAGTTCTGTGTGATGATTTCAACACCTATCATCGACACCCCCCTCTTTTTTATAATCCTCTCTGTGCCCTAGTAAGGGAATCCATCTCACTGTTTCTTGTGTTTCTTTTTCAATCCCCTGCCCTTTAGGCACTGAGCAAAAGCAAGAAAGCTCAGGTAAGAATCCCCATGAAGGCTGAGTGTGTCTGGGAGGCTGTCTGTATGCTAAGCTCTCTTTATACTGAGCTTGCTTTCTCTCTCCTGTGTGTGTGTGTGTGTGTGTGTGTGTGTCTTACCACATCACTGCCAATCCCTCTAATTACTGTTACTGGCTCACTCTATGCATAGCTTTGTCATTTTCATTCTCTCTTCTTCTCAGAACCTCTCTCTCTCTCCCTTTCTCTGTCTCTCCTTTCTCCCCCCAGCCTTCTTTTTGTTTTTCCTCCATCTTCCTTTCTATTTTTCATCTTTTCTCTTTTTCTTTATGTCTCCCCTCCCCTCCATTCTTCTATCTCTTCCGGACTCATTTATTTCCCTGAACCCTCTCTTCTCTCTTTATTCGCTCTCAGATGCTTTCTCTTGGCTCATAGTTCTGTCTGCCTTTTTTTCTCCCTTCACATCCCTTCTCTCCATCTCTCTACACGTTTTATATTCCCTGTTTCTATTCCTCTCCTCCCCATCACTTCCTCTTCTTATTTCCACCCTCATGTACTCTGCTTTCTCTCTTCCCCCTTTCCCTTGCCCCCTCTCCCTTTCTTATCTTTCTTTCCACCTTCCTCTGTCCATGGTGGCCTCTCCTCCTCGCCTCTCCTGTATTCCTTCCACTATCACTCTTTTTTCTCTCACCTCTTCATTTCCACCTCTTCATGACACCCTTTGTCCTCCCCCTACCCCATGTCTTTTCTACCTTGTCACCGTTTCTTTGCCCATTCCCCGTGCTTTCTACCCTAGTGGGAACCCTGGTTCATGTTTGCTTGCCACTGCAGGAAGTCGAAGGACTGCTGAGTGAAAATGAGATGCTGCAGGCAAAGCTGCACAGCCAGGAGGAGGACTTCCGTTTGCAGAATAGCACGCTTATGGCAGAATTCAGCAAGGTGAGGTGCCATGGGTAGCCAAGGGCTAGGGGTTCCCTGGGCTGAAACCAAAGGACAGCCAAAGATGGGCTGGACAGAGGCTGGGCTGAGACCACTGTCCGTGGTGCTGAAACCATTCCTGGGTTGCTCCCAGGGGGCAGTCATCGGACAGATGGGACCACTCTCTCTGCTGGAATTAAAGGGCTTCAAGCCTTGAGGTCAGGTAGTTCCTGGCCAAGTGACTCATTTTCTTTAAGCTTCAAGTCTCCTTTTTCAATGATTTGGGGCTGATTCCTTGGAGGGGATCATAGGTCAAGTTCTTGCACTTAATATCAGGTGGAAAGGTGCATGAGCGACTTCTCTTTTCCTACACATCTATCTGACACTATCCTGGGATTCTACTTCTTTTCAGACGATTCTCCCTGAGTCAGATAATTCTTTCTGCTTACTGACTTTTGTGTCCAGGTAGTTTCTAAACCTCCTGGATAATTGAAGACTTTGGTTCCCTTATATATATTCTGAATTCTTCCTTAATCATCTTCTAAGGCCTTAGTGGATTTTTACGAGGAATGGGGGAAGACTCCTGGCAATAAAAATAGCAAATCCAGGGCTGAGCCCTGGTGGCATAGTGGTTGTGTGTGGGACTGCGGCCCACAGGGTTGGCGGTTCAAATCCAGCAGCAGCTCTCCAGGAGCAAGGCTGGGCTTCCTACTCTCTCACCAGGTCAGTGATGCCCCCCCCCAAAAAATTAGCAAATCCACAGCTCCGCCTGAGAGTATAGAATAGCAGATCTTGGAAAACAAAAACACACAAAGGATAAATAAATAAATAATCAAACAAATAAATAAATAGGTACAAGAGAAACAGTGTAGCAAGTACTGTTGAGAGGACTGTGGAGCCAGAAGACCTAGATCAGAATCTTAGCTGTGCCTTTCACTAACTATAACCTTAAGCAATTGACTTCACCTACCTATTTCTTGGTTTCCAAATGTTTGCAAGGGAAATGATGCTAGTAGCAGCACATGCTTCAGAAGACTTTTGTGAAGATTAGATTGTAAATGTATATAAGTCACTTAGAGCAGGACCTCACGGTATCATCTGCTAGTATTCCTTTATTGTTTCCCCTCTAAAGCATTTCGTGACTTTTAGAAAGTTTTATATTTATCCAGGCAGAGGTGCTGCCCTGCCTCAGCCTTTACCACCTCCTTCATGCTCTGCTCTTCTCTGGTCTTCTCACAGCTTCCACTAACAGTCCGTGTCACAGGGGTTCTTCTCACCACATCATTCTTGAAGCTGTACCTTTCTTTTTTTTTTTGGTGAGGGGGGCATAACTGCCCTGGTGGGAGTAGGAAGCCCAGCCTTGCTCCTGGAGAGCTGCTGCTGGATTGGAACCGCCAACCCTGTGGGCCGCAGTCCCACTCACAACCACTACGCCACCGGGGCTCAGCCCAAACTGTACCTTTTGGTGCGGTTCCCTGTCCATTACAGTTTAGAGCTTCTGTCGCGCATGTCACAGCTGCCCTTACCACGTTACTTCCCACTGTCTCCAAATTTGATGGTGTCATGCTTCCTGTGGATGAGGCAGGACAGGGTCAGGCATTAATCCCTAAATTAATTTTTCCTGGCACACAGGACTCCTGGGTGCCAGGAGTCCCTGGATAGTCCAAACAGTTAATGAAAGCACTCAGGTGCTGTCAAATGGTTCGTGGCTAGCACTCACCGAGAGGCACCTCAAAAGAAAGGCCTGGCAATTTATTTCTGAAACAACAGCCCCTGGAGAATCCTATGAAGCACAGTTCTACTGTGACACACATGAGATCACCATGACTGTTGGAATGAACTTGGCAATAGCCAGCTAGTTCCCTTTTTCCAGGCACTGAATCAGGTATAGAAACCTTCATATTCTCTCTTCTCCTGCTTTCAGGCACTGGAAGTACTTCTTGAGAAACGTGAGTTCAAGTCCTGGCCTAAGCACTTGTTTGCCAAGACATTTCAGCTCAGTTATGCCGTCGATACACACACACTAGGTTCTCAGTTTTAGAAATGCAGTTGTAAATTGCACAGAATGGTTCCCACTTCTCGGGTAGCTTACATTCTATGGGAAGATAACTATCGTAAAAAGCAACAGCAGCACTAGTAATCACAGTGATAAACGAAAATCCAGACCTGTTGCTGCCAAGTCGATTCCAGCTCATGACGATAGCTGACATTTACATAGCATTTACTGCGGGCCAGGCTGGTTTGAAGTACTTTACATCTGTAATGTGTTTCATCCTATGAGACAGATGACTTTTATTTTTGTATCACTGTTTAACAGATGCGTGAGCAGTGATAAGTCCGTGGTAGAATGTGTTTCTTCTATGCAGGAGTCTGGGGTTTACTTCCCAACCACCGCCTCCCTTTAAGTGAAGGCTTGCACATTGCTATGGTCCTTAACAAGTTTCAGCTAGCTTGTAGACTAAAACTGACTATGAAGAAAGGCCTGACAATCTATTTCCAACAGATCACCCAGTGAAAACCCTATATAGGACACACTAGTTCCGTTTCCCACCAATCGCGGGGAGGGCCCAGCTCCATTGACATGCTTTGCTCTGGTGTGTATTGGAGTTGCCGACTTGCTGGCGGTTAGCAACACTTAACAAATGTGGAAAAGCGGAGCCTCAGTGAAATGAAGTAATTTGTTCCAAGGTCACATAGCTAGTGAGTGGCAGAGTCAAAGTCCACGTTCAAGCAGCCTGAGTTTAGAATCTGTGCTTGTACTCTTATGTTGCACAATACTGTTACATCGTACTAACCAACCAAAGCCAGAGTCAGCTCTGCCTCAGCGACCCTGCGGAGCAGCCGAGTGGCGCCTTAGGGTTTCTGGGGCTGTACTTCTTTCCAGGAGGAGATGGTCTCAGCTCTATCCTGACCAGCTCGTGGAGTCAAAGTGCTGGCACAGCTGTTAGCAGCGCAATGTGTGACCCGTAATGCGCCTTCATTGTGTTAGGTGCTAGGTAAAATAGAAACAAGCCAAGTGATGCAATCGAGAGTACTGTGCTGTGTTAGAGGAGGACATTTGAGCAGAGCCTTGAAGTCTGCAAAGAAGTGCGGCATGAAGAGCTAGAAGAAAGGAATAATATTCTTGGTAGAAATACATCCCAGACAAGAAAGTAAAACATCTCTGTCAACCATAGTGCTCTCGTGTGGACATGGCAATGCGGGCCCTTCTCAGGGAGTTCAGTAGGTTCGGTCTGAGATGTATTTGTATTACCCACCTAGCCCAGACCAAAGTCTGTTAGCTATGCTGATCCTAGAACTCCCCTGAGAGCTGTCGATGGTACCTGGGCGAAGAGGGCTCTGTCCCTGAGCCGAGAATGCAGGACATAAGCCTCTCCACAGTGCTGGGCTAGTGATGGGCCTATCTGTGATGTCTTGTCCAGGGAACTCGCACAACAGCCTGAGGCCTTGGAGTTGGGGAGTGTGAAGGGGAAGTTGTTCTCAGTATCCTCCTTATCTTACATTCTGTCACTGACCAGGTGTGTGAATTTGGAGTTGCTTACCATCTCTGCACTTTAGTGCCCTTGCCCGTAAAGGGAGGACAGTGCCAGCACCTGCCTGCCAGGGTTATTATGGAAGGAAATGTGCTGAGTGGTCTGTAGGTTTGTGAGACTCTTGTTTTGATTCCCTCCTCTTCTCTGTTCAGCTCTGCAGCCAGATGGAACAGCTTGAGTGGGAGAACCAGCAACTGAAGGATGGGGCTGCCAGGGAAGGAGCTGCCCAAGCCGGGAGCCTTGTGGACGGGGAGCTGCTGAGACTGCAAGCAGAGAACACAGCCTTACAGAAGAATGTAGCAGGTGCTGTAAGGCCCCCTGGAGATGTGGGGACCTGAGGGCTTGAATAGCTCCAGGGGGGATGCCACTGCCCCCACCCCCCACCACGACCTACACCCCCTACAGAAAGGGAGGAGCTTCAGTATCAGGCTTGGCCCAAGCATGAACCAGTGTGTGACTTTGGACTAGCTATTTCAACTCTCTGGGCCAAAGTTCAGAAGGGCAATGGGGCAAATTGTAGTAGGGATAAGAGATAGTATCGTTCTGTGTTTAATTCTGTACCTGGCACATAGTAAATATTAAGAGATTGGCAAATGGAACATTGAAAAGACATATTTACTAATTGGAGATGGTGAGTGGAGGAGAAGAAGGGTCTGGGGTGAAGCTAAAAGCAAGCTTGAGAGCACATCAGAGGGTTCTGGTGTGAGCAGCTGGGACCGGGAAGGGGGCAAGAGGTGGTGGTTCAGTGGTCGGGAGGGAGGCTTGTTAGACTATGGCTAGGAAATTAGGTGATTATCAGAGCGATTCTATTAAACAAGCAGCCATCTAACAGAGCAGCAACAAGCCCACATGGAAGAAACACAGCAGCCTTGTGATCGCAAGGTGTTGATGGGATCAGGTATCAGGCATCCGAAGACCCCAAACAAGCAAATAGTTGCAAGCAGTGGCGATTGGAGTGGAGACCCAGAGCCCATCTGTAGACAATGGGACCTCCCCTCACAGAAAGATCACAAGGAAGGAGCCAGCCAGTCAGGGTGCAGCATAGCACTGATGGAGCACACATCCCTCTAGTTCTTTAAGGCTTCCTCCCCGCCACTATCATGACCCTAGTTTTCTACCTTATAAATCCAGCTAGACTGGAGCATGTACACTGATACAGATATATAAGCACTCTCATCACACGGGATTCAGAACAGATAAACCCCTCAGTAATGGGAGTAGTGATACCGTGAGGATAAGGGAAAAGTGGGGGAGAAACAGGGAACCGACTATAGTGATTGACATATAGCCCCCTAGGGGGACAAATAACAGAAATGTGGGTGAAGGGAGACAGCAGATTGTCAGATATGAAAATAGTGATTTCTAATTTATCAGGGGCCATGAGGATGGGAGTGAGGGGGAGGGATAGGGGAAAGAGGAGCTACTACCAAGGGCTCAAGCAGTAGGAAAATATTTTGCAAATGATGATGGCAATATGTGTACATTTGATGTATGGATAAGAGTTTTAAGAGCCCCCAATAAAATATTTAGTAATGTTTAAAAAGGCGATTCTGCAAGGTCACAGCATTGAAAGCCCTGTGGAACTGTTATGCCGTGTACACATGGGATCAGAGAGAGTTGGAAAGAACTTGAGGACTTTGAAAAATAGGGGAGAGAGTCAGCTGATGTAGAGGATGGAGCACCGTGGGCATAGCCTGGGGGCACTGTGAATGAGGCTTGGAAAACCAGCGTGGGATCATTTAACGGTATGCAGAATCTTAGTGGCTGTGGGCATAAAAAAAAAATGTGAGGAGCGTACATGGGGCTGAACTTTTGATTTGTAGCTGAACATGGGGAAGAGTCTATGCTACATGAAGGGTCAAGGGTCAGCTCATGGTATTTGAGGTGTGGCAAGGATGGCAAGGATCTTGAAAAACTGACGCATCCACATTTTGTTGTCCTACCCGCCAGCCCTGCATGAGCGCTATGGGAAAGAGACTGAGAGGTCTCTAGATGTCACCGAGGGTCAAAGTGAGTTTCCAGGGGGCCCAGCTCCTACTGTCCCAGCCCCCACGCCATTGTCAGAAGTAGAGCTGAAATGGGAGGTGGAGAAAGAAGAGAAGAGATTGCTCTGGGAGCAACTGCAAGGTTTGGAGGTGAGTCTGGCTTCGTTGGGGCTGAATTGTTGGGAGACAGGGAAATATATGCCCCAGCCCTCTTTCTGGGCCCATGGTGATGTCTGTGGTCTTCTCCTGGGGTCACTGGGTTGAGGGAGGTCAGAGGTAGGGTCGGAGGTCAGAGACTTTATCCTCTTCTTGCTGAAGAACAACTGTGTTCTTCCCTTTAGAACTTGAAGCAGGCTGAAACATCCAGGTTACAAGAAGAACTTGCTAAGGTGGGTCTGCTAGGATGTTTTCTTGAACTTTTTCCCATGCCACTCTGCCCTCCTCCCCACCTACCATACTTCTCCTGTCAAGGCAGAAAGGCATACATAGTACCCCTTCAAAGCTTCAACTCTCCATCTGTGAAATGAAGGGACTCAGTTGTATCTCAAAGTGACTTTTGATCCCACCATGTATTTCCTGCCAGCTCTGCTTGGTCAGCCAGGCAGTCATCAAAGCATGTGTAGAACACTGGAGACCCCATGGTGAGGTGGCCATCACGGCTGTACTTTTGAGGCCTCCTGACCTAGCCATCCTCCGATGTAGCCTTTGGTTGACATTCTGGGGGCATGAATGTCAGGCTTGGGAGCCAGAGAACACGTTGCTGCGAACCAGATGTGCAGGCAAATGATGTAGCCCTTCTGATTCAGTTTTCCCATTTGTGAACCATTTCTTCTCACTTTTTAGCATTCTTTTGAGGCATCCATCAGCTAGCTTCCTGAAGGAACTTAGTAAAAAATATTGGTAATTTTTAAGCTAATTTTGGCTTTATTAGTATTATCATGATCACTTGTCTGTCCCTTCTCCCCCTCTCCCCCTACCTCCAGCTCTCTGAAAAACTGAAAAAGAAACAAGAAAGGTAACTTTCTTTTTTATAAAGTGGGAGAACTAGTTCTAGAGGACTAGAAGGTAAGGCAAAAGGCCATAATGCTTGGTAAAGGAGAGGGGCAGTGAAAAAGAGGAAGAGCCTTCATGAGGCGGATTGACACGGTGACTGTAGCCAGGGGCTCAGACATGTAAGGACGGCTCAGGATTGGGGGGTGTTTCGTTCTGTTGGACACAGGGTCCCTATGAGTCAGAACCAACTGGACGGCACCTAACAACAACAACAGAAGGTAGGGAACTTGTAGGACTGATCCAGATCTGTCTATTTTTCTGTGTCCAGTTTTTGCCGCCTGCAGACAGAGAAAGAGACACTGTTCAATGACAGCAGGTAACTGCCAGCATCGGGAATGTTGGTGGACAAGGGAGACAGTGCCCACAGAATTAACTGTGCTCACTGTATCCTACTGCCCTCCTCCTGCTCTCCCCTCCAGGAACAAGATTGAGGAGTTACAACAGCGGAAGGAAGCTGATCTCAAAGCTCAGTTGACTCGAACCCAGAAGCTGCAGCAGGAACTTGAGGCTGCCAATCAGGTGGGGAGGGGGGCGCAGTTTCTGAGATCCTTGGGGTAGGGTTCAGGGCTAGGAGTTTGGGGAGGTTTGAGATTTGCAGAGGCTGGTGGAGGAGTTTTTAATCTCCTGTGTTAGAAATAGTAAGGACTGACTTCTTAGATTCCCGAGAAGCTGGGAAAATGGAAGCTGGATAGCCTCAAGTTGGGATAGGAGCCTGCTGTAAGAATCTAAGATCCCTAAGGCGAAAAGACTTGGGCACTGTATGCCGGGAATATAGATAAATCTGTTGTCACTGTGTGTTGAGAACAGGATTTGAGTTGCATCTGGGATCCCTGGAGGCCCAATGACTTCAAGACCTTACTGAACCAAACCCAGTGCCTTCGAGAGTCAGTGCCAACTCATAATGATCCTAGAGGGCAGGGGGAACTGCCCCCGTGAGTTCCCGAGACTCGAACTCTTGATGGAGTAGAAAGCCCCATCTTTCTCCTGCAGAGCAACTGGTGGCTTTGAACTGCTTAACCATGTAGTTAGCAGCCTAGCACATAGACAGTCTATCACCAGGGCTCCTGTTCAGACCTTAAGAGACTGGGATATCAGTAAGTTCGGGACTCCCAGAGATTGAGTATTTATAAGATCCCCCAAAGTAAGAACTTGAAGCAGGAGGCTGGGTACATTTGAGACTCAGAGTGTAGGAGCTAAATAGGCTATCAGACACCTAGGGACTGGGATCACATGAACAGCGTGGTCCCGAGACCCTGGGGGATGGAAACAAAAACCTGGGGAGCCTGAGACTCCAAGGGGTTCAGCAGACATCAAGATGTATCTGAGGCTCTTGAAGGTTACGGACTGGATGAACCTAAATCTCTAGGTGCTTCCCTAAAGGGCTTAAGTTATAGATCTCTTGAAATAGAGCCTGTGGTGAGTTGTGGATCTAAGGCCCCTAGGAGCTGCAAACAGGTGGGCCAGGTGAGTCTCAAGTCCTTGAGGATTGGGGACAGAATCTAGGTAAAACAGAGACCCAGGGCTGAGCCCCGGTGGGGTAGTGGTTGTGTGCAGGACTGCGGCCCACAGGGTTGGTGGTTCAAATCTAGCAGCAGTTCTCCAGGACCAAAACTGGGGGCTTCCTACTCCCACCAGGGCAGTGATGACCCCCCCCCAAAAAAAAAACCCTGAGACCCAAAGCATCTGGGAGTTATATGAAGACTTCCAGAGACTAGGAGTGGCAGGAACAATGGGGGCTAGGGATAGTCTAAAATCCCACCAAGAGCGGAAAGCTAGGAGGTTGTAGGACTTAGAGAGTTCTAGAGTCTGACACTGTGAGTTTGGATTAGCCCAAGGCCCTTGGGATCTAGACACATAGGAATTGAATGTGTTTGAGAACCTTGGGGGTTGGCACCAGGAGTCTGGATAAGTCTGGGGTCCTGAGGGCTGATTGAATCTGAAGCCTATAGAGCAGTGGTTCTCCACCTTCCTAATGCGACGACCCTTTCATACAGTTCCTCTTGTGGTGGTGACACCCCCCCAACCATAAAATTATTTTCATTGCTACTTCATAACTTTTTGCTACATAACAGTCATTTTGCTACTGTTATGAATTGGATGACCCCCGTGAAAGGCTCTCGACCCATGGGTTCAGAACTACTGCTAAAGGCCCTGAATATTTGAGAATCCCAAAGATTGATAATCTGGAATCTGTGTGAGCCTGAGACCTCTTGTAGATGGAGGTTAGATGAATTTAAAGTGCCCAGAGGCTCAGACCTGAAGTGTCTGTACGTTGGGATATGCTAGAGGCTGGAGCAACAGGACTGAGTGTGTATGGAGCCCAAGGAGTAATAACCTGGAGTCAAAGTGAGGCTCAGATCTTTGGTAGATGCTTAGTCTGAGACCTTAGGTGTTAGGGACATGCTATTGGGTGGTCCCAGAGGAAGCTTGTGTGAGTCGACATCTCCAAGGGAAGCTAAGGTCCTAAATAGACTCTCCTCCCTTCTGTTTCCCCACAGAGCTTGGCAGAACTGAGAGATCAGCGGCAAGGGGAGCGCCTGGAGCATGCAGCAGCTCTGCGAGCCCTACAAGATCAGGTATCTTGTAGGGAGTCCAGGGAGGGGAGGATGAGCATGAAGAAGGCCCACGTGGGTGGTGTACAGGCAGACAAGGCCCCAGGGTTCCTGCTCCCCCAGTCTTGTGTGTATGTGTCTGTCCCTCTCCTTACTTTCTTAGCTACTGGTGGGTCTGATCTCTCTCTCTTGGGCCTGCTCTCACCTGTTATGGGGCTGGGGCCAGGTGTCCATCCAGAGTGCAGATGCGCAGGAACAAATGGAAGGGCTTTTGGCTGAGAACAGTGCCTTGAGGACTAGCCTGGCTGCTCTGGAGCAGGTACAGGACGCCTGGGAGCCCTCACTGATTCTGCCTTCACCCACCTCCCTCCTACTTCTGGGGCAGGGGGGTCTGGACAGCATGCTCTTCTGCTTTTGTTTTTGGTTCATTTCCAGCTTTTCTCTAGCCATTCAACTTTCTTGCACTTGCATTCCAATTTCTTCTTCAGTAAAATGTGAAGTATGCTAACCCTCAGTATGATCTCAGTAGATCATACATGTGAATGTATGTGTGCATAGCTATCTATATAGATAAGGAGACAATAAAAGTTCATTGAAAAAATGGAATTAGGCTGAGCCCCGGTGGCGTAGTAGTTGTGCGCGGGACTGCAGCCCACTGGGATGGAGGTTCAATTTCAGCTCACAGGAGCAAAGGCTGGGCCTCCTACTCCCACTACCAGAGGGCAGTGATGCCTAAAAAAACTCAAAAAAATGGAATTTAAGGAATTTTCCCATGAACTTTTAGAAGTTCCTTCATATCTATACATATACACATAAGTGCATGTACATAGATGTGTATTTATATGAGGTGTGTGCATGTGTATACATGTTCCCAAGGGACCACCACCCTGGAAAATTCTACTATACATTTCCCAGTCACTCCTGCCCCCGCAGATGTATCCACCATTCTGATCTCTTTCACCATCAAGTAATTTTGCTTGTCCTTTAACATCCTATAGAGTCAAGCATCCTTGTTTGTCTGGCGTTCTCAGCATTATGTCTGTGAAGTTTATCCATATGTAGCACTGGTCTGTTTTTATCACTATGTCGTTTCTCATTGTATGAATATACCACTGTACCCATTCCCACAGTCTTTTTCTCTCACTGTTATTTTTTTTAATTCTCTCTGTCTATTCTTGGATTCCCCTCCATATCTGCCAGCTTGCCTCCCTGGAATGGGGCGGGGGGGGGGGGCGGCGCATGTCCTATGCCGGGCCCCCGGGGCCTCTTTCACTTCACTATTGATCAACACCACTTTTCCCAGATACAAACAGCCAAGACCCAAGAACTGAATGTGCTCCGGGAACAGACAACTGGGCTAGCAGCTGAACTGCAGCAGCGGCAAGCTGAGTATGAAGACCTTATGGGACAGAAAGATGACTTCAATTCCCAGCTCCAGGTGACATCTTTGACCCTTGTCTGTCTTTTCCTAGTTCCCTACTACTGGGTCAGTGGAGTTGCCCATAAGATGATCGTGGAGTCAGGAGAGCCTAGGCATCAGTCAGCAAATGTGTGTCTTAGGACAAGTCATTTAACGTCTATGAGACTGAACTTCTTCAACTTCACTTAGTAAGGGCACCCATTTTTATAACAGAAACCAAAATAACAGTGGGTCAAATAAGATGGAAATGTATTGAGGGTGCTTCACAGATGGTGGCGCAGGACTCCCATCTGCTTACGATTTTAACGCCCTCCTTGTTTGATTCTGACATATGTTCATCTGGTAGGCATGATTGTGCCTTTGTCAATGAATGTGATGGCAAGTTTGGGCCTTTCACAAACACCCATTGTTTGTGTAAATAGTGTCCAGCATTCCAGAGAACAACTCAACAACAACAGAAAAGAAATGTAGCTGTCTCCCATACAAAAGTCCCATGAGGCTATAGAGAAAAAATGGTGTTGGAGAGGGGGCAAGAGGGGCTGGGACATAGCTAACCTCTGACTTCCCTATTGCCACTGAGACAGAAATAAGACAGGACTTCTTCACTATCACTTTTTTTAATCAAAAGATTATTTTATTGGGAGCTCTTATAACAATCCACAATGGTACCAAAGCATACTTGTACATATGTTGCCATCATTGTTTTCTGAACATCCACTTTGTATTGGAGTCCCTGCTATCAGCTTCTCTTACTTCTCTCCCTCCTCTCAACTCCCACCCCCACCCCCGTGTATATTAAACTGACTGCTGTCTCCCTTTCTCCACAGTTTCTGTTGTTCATACCCCGGGGGTGTATTATGTGTCATATTTGCAATCAGTTCCCCCTTCCGCCCCTTCTCTCCCCACCTCCCCCCCTTCCCCCTTTCTCGACCTATTCTGACACCAAGCCTTTCTTCCTTTCACTGCACTCTATGTTGGGTTTGATACACTGTTGCAATGGTCACCCAGAACTCACAAGTCAGGAGTAGGAAGCAGTAAGGATGCAGTCATTGGTGGACAGCAGTGTCTTTCTTCAGCCAGCAGTCAAGTCTCTCAGTGCACACTCACTCTCTCACACAGGTGGTCCCTTGGCCTCTGTAAACCAGGAAGCCCACCCGTCCCTCCCATAGCCTCTGCACTGCTTCTCTGTTCTGTCTCCTGGTTTCCTTGCCTTTGCTCAGTCCTTGTGTCCCAACCTCTGGTGCCTCTGGGCTCGGTTCCGCCACTTCAAAGAGATCTTGAAGGTGCTCCCTGGGTAGCTTTTCTCCCAGTGGTCCTGGGATTTTTCTGTATCTCTGTTTAGATGGCGCTTACTCACAGAGGTGTGGCTTTGATAGAGGTATGGATTTCTCTTTCAGCAGACTGTCCTCCCTAGAAAACAAAGGTTCACACCTACTACTAAGATGGCGTATTAATCTCATCTGAATCCTGTCTATTAACACAGCAGAGAACTCCCTCCTGAATGGAACAGAAGCTATCCACAGACAGGCCAGCATTTATGTCACATTTGTAATCTGTCACAATGGGGATTGTGAGGATTGTGGCTAAAAGGGCCACATTAATTGACTACATCTCAGTTGTCCAGGGAGAGAATGATGGCTTCATAAATCACCAATGGCCCAGGCTCCTACAGGGTTATTCTGCTACCATCAACAAAAGACTTCTCTTTATCTATGTGGATTGCTCAAATTCCTCGACCACCTGGGAGGAAGGGGGACAGGAACAGCATCCCCCCTTTTCTTTAAGAGCACAACCTAAGTTATGCTCCTCACTTCTGCATACAGAAATTAATGACCTGGACAAACTTAACTGAGGGAGCAAGAGAAACATCAGCTAGACAACCACACGCCCAACTAAAAGTCCTAGCGCTAGAGAGTGAATGCTAGGGACATCTGGAGTCTGTGCCACACTGCTCCATAACCCGAGAAAAAGAAAACCCGCAGCAGCCTGCAAGTGCTCAGTGGTCATGCCACAGCGGTACATCACTGGCTCTTAAGTAAGGGGACAAGGTTAGTGGAGATGGTCTATCAGAAGAGGTGAGCTGCAAGTTCTTTATCATCTTCTGTTCCTTTATCAGGAGTCCTTGCGGGCCAATAGTCGGCTGCTGGAACAACTTCAAGAACTAGGACAGGAGAAGGAGCAGTTGATTCAGGACCTTCAGGAGGCTCGAAAGGTGGGGCACTCGGGTGGGGCTGGGGAGGGGAGGAATTGACCCAGTCTGCAGGGACAGGGGACACTATGTGGCCATATCCATGGAGAGGGGACAAGAAAAAAGTTGCCCTGTTCTAGGGTAGACCATTTCCTTTGCCAAATCCCTGAGAATATGAAGGAAAAGATAAGGTTGGGTGAGAATCTGAGGGAGGGGAGATACAGTTTGACAAGCTCTTTGGGCACGGGGAGAGGCTGGTGGGTCTTTGTGGAGGTTGGGGCAGGTTGTTAACTGCCATCTTCTGGCCCCACCCCCTGCTCCCAGAGTGCTGAGAAGCGGAAGGCCATGCTGGACGAGCTCGCAATGGAAACATTGCAGGAGAAGTCACAGCACAAGGAGGAGCTGGGCGCAGTCCTCCTTCGACATGAGAAGGAGGTACTAGGGGTGCGGGCCCGCTATGAGCGTGAGCTCCGAGAACTGCATGAAGACAAGAAGCGGCAGGAGGAGGAGCTCCGTGGACAGATCCGTGAGGAGAAGGTGGGTGGGTAGATGATGATAATGATGCCCCATCTCCTAGACAACGTGGGGACCGTAGTAGTTCTGATGGGCCACTGGTTGGAGCAAACAAGTTACCCATGGCTGTGCCTGCCCAGCCCATGACCATCTTGTGCCCCCAGGCCCGCACACGAGAGCTGGAGAGCCTCCAGCAGACGGTAGAAGAGCTGCAAGCTCAGGTACATTCCATGGATGGAGCCAAGGGCTGGTTTGAACGACGCTTGAAGGAAGCTGAGGTGAGTTGGGAGTGCCTGGTAAAGGGCAGAGGCTGGTGGGGAAGGTCACCCAGTCCAAGCCAGTATCAGGAACAGTCAGACCCTGGAACTCACTGAGAAGCCTGCTAGAGGGAGGAGGTGACCAGAGGATAGGACCGGAAGTCAGTCATGCAGGCTGCCTCATGTCCTCCTGAGATCAGGAACCTTTACTTCCACTTTTAGGAAAATTCATTGTACACAAAGGTGGTGTTGCATAGCAATTAAAGCCAGGTGTTTGCCTATGAATCCTGCTTGGGTCACTTACTACTGCATGACCTTAGAAAATTCACCTGACTTCTCTGTGGCCCTTTTGCATGCCCATAAAGGGAGATAACAATAGTAGCTACTGTCCACCTATCGGGAGCTTATGTGTTGAGCCGGTAATCACTCGGGCAGTAGTTTAAAGCCACCAGCTACTCCTGGGGGGGAAGATGAGGCTTTCTGTTCCACAGGGGCCATTCTGCTCTGCCCATAAGGGCAGTATGAATCGGAATGGACTTGAAAAGCAGGCATTTGGTTTCATCTTAGTGAGTAGGTGTAAGCAACTCTGGTGGCACAATGCTTAAAGTGCTTGGTTGCCAACCAAAAGGCCAGAGGTTTGAAGCCACCAACCACTTCCAGAGAGAAAGATGTAGCATTATGACAATCTGCTTCCATAAAGATTGTAGTCCTGCAAAGGACATTTATAGAGTTCTAAACACAGATATGTACATATGGGAATATATTTGCATATAACAAGAGGGAAATAGATCGATCTATTTATATCTATGTTGAGAATTAAGCCAGGGGCTCAAGTCGAAAGCAAATGTTTTGAGAATGATGAGGACAACAAATGTACAAATGTGCTTGACACAGTGGATGGATGTATAGATTGTGGTAAGTGTTATAAGAGCCCCCCAATAAAAAGATTTTAAATAAATAAATAGATAAATAAAAGAATTAAGGTAGCATTGGACATTGGGCCTTGACTCAGGTACTCCCTCAACACAAGAACACTTTGTTCTAATAATCCGGCATTTTGTGATGCTCACCTTCCCGAAGACAAAATGGGTGCCTAAGCAAATGTGGTGAAGAAAGCTGATGGTGCCTGGCTACCAAAAGAAACAGCATCTGGGGTATTAAAGGCTTGAAGATAAACAAAGGACCATCTAACAGAAATAACAAAGTCCACGTGGAAGAAACCCACCAGCCTATGTGATCATGAGGTGTCAATGGGATAAGGTATCAGATCTCTAAGACCCAGAACAAAATCATACCAATGTAAATGAGGTGAGGAGGTGAGGACAAGGAGTGGAGGCCCAAAGCCCATCTGTAGACAATTGGACATCCCCTCACAGATGGGTCACAAGAAAGCGATGACCCAGTCAGGGTGCAGTATAACACTGATGAGACACACAACTTTCCTCTAGTTTTTAATGCTTCCCTTCCCCCACTATCATGACCTCAATTCTTTTTTTTTTTTTTGGGGGGGGGGCATCACTGCTCTCCGGTGGTGGGAGTAGGAGGCCCAGCCCCACTGCTGGAATTGAACCTTCATCCCAGTGGGCCGCAGTCCCGCGCACAACCACTACGCCACCAGGGCTCAGCCCCTCAATTCTATCTTACAAATGGGATTAGACCAGAACATACACACTGCTACAGATAAGAGCTCCCAGCACAAGGGATTCAGGATAGATAAACCCCTCAGAGCCAACAATGAGAGTAGAGATACCAGGAGGACTAGGGAAGGGGGGGACAAAAGGGGAAATCGATCACAAGGATCAACCTATAACCCCCTTCCAAGGGAATAAACAATGGAAAAGTGGGTGTTGAGCAATGGAGGATGATGTAAGATATGAAAATTATAATCTATAACTTGTCAAGGGTTCATGAGGGAGGAAGTGTGGAGGAGGGAGGGGGATAAATGAAGGCTCAAGTAGAAAGAACATGCTTTGAAAATGAGGATGGCAACATATATACAAATTATGTTTGACATATTGTATGAATGTATGATTGTGATGAAAGATGGAAGAGTCCCCAATAAAAGTATTTAATAAAGAAAACTGGGGAAAAAATAAAGAATGTGGGGCTGAGCTCCAGTGGTGTAGTGGTTGAGTGCGGGACTGCGGCCCATTGGCTTGGCAGTTCAAATCCAGCAGCAGCTCACCGGGAGCAAGGCTAGATAGATCCCACGACCACCAGAGGGCAGTGATGCCCCCCCAAAAAAAAAAAAAGAAAGAAAGAAAGAATGCAGCCCTGGAAACCCTTTGGGCTGTTCTGCTTTTTTATAGTGTTGCTGTGAGTGAAATCAACTTGACAGAAGTGGTTTTAAGGTCTAGATATAAAATTAGTTCCTAGTAGTAAAACCCTTAGAACAGTCCTTGAATGGATTAAATACTGTTAAGAATTTTTTTTAAAAAAAAAGAAAGAAAAAATCTCTATGCAAATCTAGATCAGTGACACTTTCATATACAGCCTGTATAAGAGCATGAAGTATTCCTTGCTGTCTTTTCATCCTACCTTTGGAGCCCCACTGCAGTGCTTACACACACACACACACACACACACACACACACACACACACACACATAATGTTTCCTGTGGTCAAACCTGGGACTTGTCTTACAGGAATCTCTGCAGAAGCAGCAGCAAGAACAAGAGGAAGCCCTCAAGCAATGTCGGGAGCAGCATGCTGCCGAGTTGAAGGTACGGGTGGCATGATGCTGTTCTTTTGGGGGGGAGCGATGGGTCCTAGTCCTGAGATCACTGCTTCACAGGGCAAGGAGGAAGAGCTGCTTGGGGTGAGAGATCAGCTTCAGCAGGCCCAGGAGGAGCGAGACAGCCACCTGAAAACCATCAGCAACCTGAAACAGGTCAGTGCCCCCCGAAGGTCCCCTCAGCATACAGTAAGGGGGCAGCAAGGGAACGGACAGTGCATCACCGTCCGGCACCCACCAGCCATGCTTGCTTTTCCCCAGGAGGTGAAGGACACCGTGGATGGGCAGCGAATCCTGGAGAAGAAAGGCAGTGCTGCAGTAAGATGGGGAGGTGCCCAGGCAATGCACCCTCCCAGCCCCATGGACCCCACCTCTGGGCCCACTCGGCCTCATTCCCCACCTCTCTCCTTGGTACTCCACAGCTCAAGGACCTCAAGAGACAGCTGCACCTAGAGCGAAAACGAGCAGACAAGCTGCAGGAGCGGCTGCAGGACATTCTCACCAACAGCAAGAGCCGCTCAGGTGAAGGACGACAGCTGGCCTTGGGGGCCAGAGGCACCCCGGAGGCTGGGCTGGGTCCACAGACCAGAACTCCATCGTTTACCTCTGTTCTGTCCCTCCTGAAGTCAGTCTGTCTTCAACCTTGTCCCTGTGTCTCTGTCTGCATTCTCTGGTTCTAGCTTTTGTGCTGTGTCTCTTCTCTGTTTTGGTCTGTCTCTTCCTCTCTGGTTCACTCTGTGTCCCCTGTCCCTCCATCTCAGTCTCTGTCTTCCGTGTCTACTTCTTTCCTTTTATTTTTCCTCCCTCTCACTTTTCTCCCTCTCACACTCACTGGATCACTTCTCTTTTTTTCTCTGTCTACATTGCTGTCTTCCCACTGCGCCTCCATACATATTTTCACTTGGTGTTTCCAAATCAATAGCAGCAATTCTCTCACTCTCTAAGTATGGACTCAGCCCCTGATAGGCAACCCCCAGGCTCCCTGTCCCCTGCGACGTCCCACGTTCACTAAGGAGACAAGCTTGAAACCAGACAGCACCCATGTGGTGGTAGATAATGCAGCTAGTCCAATCTATATTTCTTCTACTATTTAAGGCAAACAATGCACACAAAAACCTCTGTTGCTTTGGCATTTTTAAAGAAGGGGCCAGTCTATAAATAACTTTAAAATAAATAAATAAAATATAGTGATAACTTGGGCATATCTCCTTGCTATAGAGTCAGAGAAAACGTCCCCTTTGGTACCCCTACTCAGGGCACAGTCAACCACCTAACCATTGCTAGGGATCCCTTGGTCCTCAGCCCCTTCCTGGACACCAAGAAGCAGCCACATGAGCAACCGCACAAGCTCAGTACCCATGCTTTTAAGTGATGTGGCAAAAAGGAATATCACCAAATCAATTTCTCTCTGAGGCACTCAGTCTCCTGACGTAACCTCTCCTTTTAGAGTCCTTTTCTGTTTTAGTTTTGTTGCAGGTAAATAAAAGGATCACCAAACCATATACAATTCTTGTTTTTGGATTAAATTCAGAGCTAGCTTCATAGTTATGAGAACATGTCTCCATCTCCTTTCTCTCGCGCTCCTCCCTCACCTGTGTCTATAAAGCCCCAGGGTCTCTGTTGGCCTCTACCATCTGTTCTTGCTTCCTTGGTCTTGCTCTGCCTGTGGGTGGGTGTCTCTGCCCTCTCTAGCTTTCTGTTTCTCCTGTTCTGTTCCCTCACTCTTAGTATGTTCTCCCTTTTGTGTCCATGTGCATCCTAACGTCTCTTTCTCCCAGTCTCTTTGATTTGTTCTCTCTTCTGGGGTGAGTGTGTGTGTGTGTGTGTGCAAAGGGTTTGCTGTGTCTCTGCCCCTTGTCCGTTTGCCTACCGCTGCCTCATCCCAGTACCTGAGTATCTCTACTTCTTTCCATCTCTGTCAAATCTACTTCCGCCTCTTTCTGCCTACTGTGGTCCTGGAAACCTGGGGAATTGGGGCTCTGTTCTCTGTTCTCTCACTGTCCAGGCCTCGAGGAGCTGGTTCTTTCTGAGATGAATTCACCAAGCCGGACCCAGACAGGGGACAGCAGTAGTGTTTCTTCCTTCAGCTACCGTGAGATTTTGCGGGAGAAGGAGAGCTCGGCCGTTCCAGCTAGGGTAAGGAACAAGGAAGAACCTACAGTCCTGCCCCAGTTCTGGGACCCTTTCTTCTCTCCCACCTGCAACCATCATCTTCTCTGGGCCCTGGACACACATGATTTCGTCAGGTCCTTTCCAAGCTCAACAACCTGAATTCAGATTGCTTAAGGGGAGATGGACAAACCTCTCTCTCTCTCTCTCTCTCTCTCTCTCTCTCTCTCTCTCTCTCTCTCTCTCTCTCTCTCCTTTTCCTTCTCTCCTTTCATCCTCTGCGAGCTAGTCCCACCTTTCCTGATAACCTAAGTATGTGACTCACAGTAGGTGAACCCTATATGAGATCTCTCTTTCCAACTTATGAGTATGTATGTGACATACACACATGCACCTATAGATGAGGGGGTACCCTCCAAAAAACAGAGGTTTTTTTTCAAAGCTATGTATTTAATTTTTTTCTACAAAGCAACCTTATCACCCTCAAAGTACTCTCTATTACACTTAATACATTTGTCAAATCTGCAATTCAAACTGTTTGGATGGCTGACAGCACCTCCCTTGTTATTTTCTTCTTTTACATCATCAAATCAGTGTTCTTTCATATCCCTCGTCACTCACGGAAACAAAAAGAAGTTGCATCGAGCAAGGTCAGGTGTGTAAGGTGCGTGGAGCAAGAGAGGCATGCTGCTTTTTGTTTGTTTGTTTTGCCCCAAACTGGTACACTGAGATGGCTGATGAGCAGGTCCATTGTCATGGTGGCAAAACCATGTACCCTATCTGCCACAAATCAGGTCTTTTTTATTGTACCCAATCTTTTCAGAACCTCTAAATAGAAAGCTTGATTAGCAGTTTGACCTGGTGGAGTGAACTCCATATGCACCATCCCCCTCACATAAAAAAAAAAAGGGCAGCATCTTGATCTTTGGTTTCACTTGATGAGCTTTTTGGGGGTGAGGTGATGATGGCATTGTCCACCGTCTTGATTGATGTTTGTTTGGGGGATCATAAGAATAGCACCATGTCACCAGTAATGGGGGAAAAGTCTGGGTTACTTTGAAGCTGTTCTCTCAAAGCACGGCATGTTTCTAGTCAACACTCTTTTTTTCTGGTCAGTCAGAACCTGAGGCACAAATTTCACAGTGGCCCTTCTCATCCCCAAATCTTCAATTAAAATTCATTGAACCGAGCTCCAAGATAGTCCAGGTAACTTCCCATCTCTACAATGGTCTGTAGTCAGTCTTCAAGCACAAGTACACGATTATTTTTGACATTTTTGTCCATTTGAGAAGTTGACAGGGGTCCAGAATGAGGTTTGTCATCAATGCACATTTCACCTTTTTTGAAATGGACAAATTACTCGTACATTTGAGGTTTTCTCACAACACTGTCCTTGTACACTATGTTCAACATCATAACAATTTCTGTGGCATTTTTCCCAAGCAGGAGACAAAATTTTACAGCCACACCCTGTTCTCCTTTTATTTTTTTTCGCATAACTGCCCTGGTGGGAGTAGGAAGCCCAGCCTTGCTCCTGGAGAGCTGCTGCTGGATTTGAACCATCACCCCTGTGGGCTCACACACAACCACCGCACCACTGGGGCTCAACTACACACACTGTTCTCTTAAATGGACCATCACAAAAAATGAGGTTCAGCTGAGCCCCGGTGGTGTAGTGGTTGTGCACAGGACTGCGGCCCACTGGGACAGAGGTTCAATTCCAGCAGTGGCTCCACAGGAGCAAAGGCTGGGCCTCCTACTCCCACCACCAGAGGGCAGTGATACCCCCCAAAAAACAACAACAGCAAAAATGAGGTTCAAGCAAAACTGCGTTTACAAAAAAAATCACTGTGACCAGAGACAACCTTCCCAGGTGATGCCACTGGTGCACTAACTCAGAGTGAGTTGCTCAATGCTCGCCTAGCAGGAAAACTCTGCCCAGTGGAGCTTTTTTGGGGGGAGGGATACCTCCTCGTGTGTGTGTATGTGTGTGTGTGTGTGTATATATATATATATACACATATGTGTGTGTATATATATATATATATATATATATATATAATCCATCCATCCATTGGACTAATTTCAAGATTGGCAATTCAAACCCACCAGCCACACTTTGGGATAAGGATGAAGCTCTCTGTTCCTGTAAGGATGTACACTTTCAGAAACCCTCTATAAGAATTGACTGGAGCTGAGCCCTGGTGGCACAGTGGTTATGTGCAGGACTGCGGCCCCCAGGGTTGACGGTTCAAATCCAGCAGCAGCTCTCCAGGAGCAAGGCTGGGCTTCCTACTCCCACCAGGGCAGTGATGCGAGACAAAAAAAAAAAGAATTGGGGCTGAGCCCCGGTGGCGTAGTGGTTGTGCGTGGGACTGCGGCCCACTGGGACGGAGGTTCAATTCCAGCAGTGGGGCTGGGCCTCCTACTCCCACCGCCGGAGAGCAGTGATGCCCAAAAACAAAAACAACAACAACAACAAAAGAATTGATTGGATGGCAGTGGCCCTGGGAATATACATGTTTTATTATTGAACATAACTGAGAATATATGTAACCTGCTTTTTTCCCACTGATTTCAATTTTTCCAATTTGGTCAATTTTCGTCACTTTTTTAAAAAATCATTTCACTAAGGGCTCATACAGCTCTTCTCACAATCCATCCATCCATCCATGGTGTCAAGCACATTTGTACATTTGTTGCCATCCTCGTTTTCAAAACATTTTCTTTCTACTTGAGCCCTTGATATCAGCTCCTCATTTTCCCCTCCCTCCTGCACCCATCCTGTCACAAACTCTTGATAATTTAGAAATTGTTTCATGTTATCTAGTACTTTTTGACCTTCATCAAATTTTCTACTTGGTCTCCAAGTATCCTTTTGATGAAACCAGCATTCACTTTCAGAGTATGTGTCACATCTGGTTGTCTTATGTCTCACAAGTCTCTCTTTAATGTGGTCCTTTTTTTTTTCTTTTCATGGCACTCACTCGTTAAAGACACCGCCTGCTTTCTTTTGTGTCATTTAGCTGGTTCCTTTCTCCCCTTGCTTGTTAGATAGAAGTTGGATCTTATTTGCTCCAGAATTTCTATCATCTCAGCAATGCTGTCTGTTAGTTATAACCGCTCTCCCTTTAGAGCCCTGATGGCATGGTGGTTATGTGTTGGACTGCTAACTGCAAGGTCAGTGGTTCAATGCCACCAGCTGCGCCAAGGGATAAAGATGGAGCGTTCTAATCCCGTAAACAGTTACAGTCTCAGAAACCAACAGGGACAGTCCTACCCTGCCTTACAAGGTTGCTGTGAGTCAGAACTGACCACATAGCAGTGAGGTTCTCCCTGCCCCCTTCAGCCAAAGGGGGATAGAGAGTCTCTGAAGATACCAAGATATCTGAAGATACCAGCCGACATCCCTGCGCTTTCCTCACTTGACCCCTAGTCTGGTTCTTCTCAGCCCATCAGTCTTACTTGGGCTCAGGGCCTGGGTCTGACCTCTCTCCTCTTCCTTCCTGCAGTCTTTGTCTAACAGCCCTCAGGCCCAGCCACCTCGGCCAGCAGAGCTCTCTGATGAGGAAGTAGCTGAGCTCTTTCAACGCCTGGCAGAGACACAACAGGAGAAATGGATGCTGGAGGAAAAGGTACTGTCTCCCTGCTGGTTTGTCCCATGTGGAGTGCCCCTGAGGGGTGGGTCGGGATCTGCCAGCCCGTCCTCAGGTGGGAGCTGTGTGGGTGAGGGGCTGTGAGGTGGACTGGGCTGTCTTGCAGGTGAAGCACCTGGAGGTGAGCAGTGCCTCCATGGCAGAGGACCTCTGCCGGAAGAGCGCCATCATTGAAACCTATGTCATGGACAGCCGGATTGGTCAGCACCCCCCCAGGCCTCGCCTCTGGCCCATCCCTCTTACTTTGCAGGCCCCCCCTACCGCCCCGGTATTGTTCTGTGCATCTTCTCTCTTTCTCACCTCTTGGAACTCAGCAAAATCCCTGACACTGGTGTAGGGAACAGCCTGTACCTGTGTGTCTTTCTCTCTGCTTGCTCTGTCTTGGCACCTCCTTCTCCTCTGTGGCTCCCCTCTTCCTTTCCTTCACCCTCATCCTCCCCTCCCCCTCCCCTCCCCATCCCTCATCCTCTCTTCGCTTTCCCTCTCCCCTCCCCTCCCTTCTCTCCTTGTGTCCTTGCCTTCTATCTCCTTCCTTCTCTGTGTACCTTGTCTTCTCTCTCCTCCCTCTTCATCTTAGCTCTCAGTTCTGATTTATTCTCTAGATTGCTCTGTCTCCGTGAATTGTCATTCTCAGTATGTGTATCCCTCTTTTGTGCCCTTATCTCTTCTTCCTGTCGTCCTTCCTCTCATGCCTCCCTCTCCTACTTTCTTTCCATCTTCCCTACGTTTTTGTTTCTTTCACTTCTTTCTTTCAGATGTTCCCTTTCTCTTCCTGCTTTCCCCCTTTTCAGTCATAATACCCTCTGACTGGCACATGCTGAGTGTGTACCCCGTGCTTCACATACTGTCACCCATTGCTCCGGCTCCATGCATTCGGTGGCCCCATTGTGCAGAGCTCGGGGTCACACAGCTAGTAATCCAGAGCCAGGTTTCACACACCACAGGCTCCACCTCCTATATAGTATGACTTCTCCCTCCTGCTCCCCCGCTTCGTGCTTCCCTCTTCCCTCCCGTCTCCATCCTTCTTCCCTCCCGTCTCCATCCTTCCCTGTTCCGGCTCTGCCGAGGGGGTGGGTTTTCAGCCTGGCTCCTTGCAGATGTGTCCGTGGCAGCAGGCCACACTGACCGCAGCGGACTGGGCAGCGTCCTAAGAGATCTTGTGAAGCCGGGCGATGAGAACCTTCGAGAGATGAACAAGAAGCTGCAGAACATGCTGGAGGAACAGCTCACCAAGAACATGCACTTGCACAAGGCAAGTGTGGCCTAGCAGCCAATTCATCTGTCCATCCACAACCACTGGATCATCTACCAGTCTCTCCCACATTCATCTACCCACCCACACCCACACTCTGCTCCCCATTTACTGACCTCTTTTCCTCCTATTGGCTGACTCATTAGTTTTCACTCTTCCTCTGAATCTACATATTCATACACGCATTCACCCATCCGTCTGTCTGCTCACCCTCTTGACCAGTCTTCCCATCTACCCCATGCCTTCACCCACATTTCCTAATGGCCCTCTCTCTCTCTTCCTTATCTAGTCATCAGTCATCCCTTACCTGACCTTTTTCTCATCCACCTAGGGACTGACCTGCTTACCTGCTGTCCTCCACTTTCCTCCTCCTGGGTCTACCACATGTTCCTCCCGTGTGCCCTCCTGAATGCCCCTACTTGTCCACCCTGCCCCCCAAGTGTGTCTTCCTTCTCTGGGGGAGTCTAAAAGAAGTTAGACCCAATCCCTGCCTTTCAGAAGCAAGTTCTCCATTTAGTAGAAGTGAAAGTGGTGAGGATGGGGGCATATCTTCCAGAAAAACTGTGCTACAGCAGACAGGCCACTTTAATTAGCCACAGTCCCAGTGGTTCCCCACATCTGGCCATACCTCCCTCCGCTTTCTATTTTATTTTACTTTATTATGGTGAAAATATATACAACAAAACATCTGCCATCTCAACACATACCATTTCTACACATAGAGTTCAATGATATTGATTACATTCTCCAAGTTTTGAAACCTTTATTGACATCCTTCTCCAGATCCTTCTACCACCAAGTTAACATGAATTCAGTGCCTCCTAAGCAAAAACCTCCCAGACATACCTTTTCTGAGCCTTCTACTGGGGGGCTTCTTGAAGTAGCTTCCCATCCCAGATCAAATATAGTTGGACATTGATTTTAATGAGGTGAGAAGCAAATCACAGGTGACACTCTAGGGTTGTAAGGTACCCCTACCCTATCCCTTTTCTGACCCCCTCCCTGACGGCTTCTTTGTTTTGTAGGACATGGAAGTTCTGTCCCAGGAAATTGTGCGGCTCAGCAAGGAGTGTGTGGGGTCCCCCGATCCAGACCTAGAGCCTGGAGAGGCCATCTAAAGACCTAAAGATCCAATGGCTGCACTCGTTCCTTCCCTGCCCCACTTCCTAAGACTCCATTCCTTTGGGCTGTGGTGGGAAATGGAGGCCTCGGCCAAAAAGGAATAGGTAGGGGAACTGGACAGTAAAAAAGGTTGGAGGCCTCATGGCTGGTGTTATAAACTCTGTTTTCAGGCGGAAGTCCCTGGGGATCCTGAGGGGAGGGGCAGGGATTTCTCCTTGGGCCTGGCTTCCAGGAGCCTCTTACCTTCCTCTCTGCATGAGCTCTTCCTCCCACAGACGAATTTTCTCCCTTTTTAATTTATGTCTGGAAGCTTGGCTACTCTGCATTGGGGATTGGGGATGTGGGGTGGAGGTGTGGTCCATGTTCAGCGTCTGCGCAATATGTGTGTTTGTAAAGGCTGTGCAGCCAAAATACCATCTGGCCAGACGGGCCCACCCACTGACTCTCTGGTCTTCTTCTTTCAAACAAGGCGAGATGTACTGGGGGTGGGACTGGTGGAGGGGGATCAATCGATTGGAATGGGAAGGGTGGTCTCCAGCAACTTAACTCTCCACCCCTCTGCCCTGAATGGAACAGAAATACTTGTAGAACAGAAATAGCTGTCTATGGCAGTGTGGGTGTGGAAGAATGGACAGTTGGAGGATGGATAAGTGGTTGGATGGACTGATAAGTGGAAGGTTTCAGGGACTGATGATGGACTGAGAACTAAGTGGGCAGATGGCTAGGTGGTTGGATGAATAAATAAGTAGGTGGGTTGGTACGTGAATAGGTAAAGTTGAGCGAGTTGGGAGGGTATAAACAGACAGCTGGATGGACGGGGCGGGGGGTGTATGGATGGATCCAGTAATAGATGGGAATGGCAAAAATAGAGAAACAATGGGTAGAGATATAGCTAAAAAGATGGATGGGTGAATGGATAGAGAAGTTAGGCATATGTCAGTGAAGGGTAAGGTGGAGAGGGCGAATATACAAAGGGATGATGGGTGAGCAAGTGGGTGGATTTATGTCTAAATGGACAAATGTTTGGGTGGAAAGAAGTGTAGAGCAATTGGGTGCGTGGGTGGGTGGAGGGATGGAAAAAAGAACAAATCTGCCATGGTAAGTGGGCAAATGGAGGGTTCCACTGGTGGGTAGGTCCATTCAAAGGCTACGATCCGCCTTGCTACACACCTGTAATTACTAATGTTTCGGCACTCTCTGGGAGCCATCCTCCTGGCCTGTTTCACCCAATGCTCCCAGTGACACATGAGCAAGTTGGTCTAGCTCTCGCCATCTGACCACTGAAGAGACAGTGCGAGTCAGCGGCAGAGCTGGGGTCTGAACCCCTCCGGGCCTGCCTGAGACACCCCCTACCTAGGGCTCCTGGCACCCAGGTGTAAGGCGGGTTCTGAGGGAAGAGGTGTGACTTGAGGCTGCTGGATGTGCACAGATGAGGGAGACTGCCTCTAGGAGTGGGCCCTGCCTGAGACAACTTGGTATGGGGGTGGGACCTGGATTTCCCCATCTGCACGCCTCCCCTCCCCTTCACATCCCAAGACTGAAGAAGACTGTGCCAGCCCTACAGCTCAAGTCTCATTAGAGAGCTGGGCCTCTAACCTACCCCTCATGGCAGCAGCGGTGGTGGCCTGACCACCTAGAGAAATCCCCCATTCACAGCCCTCCCCCACCCCTCAACACCCCGACTATTCCAGTCCTCCTCCTGCCATGGGGGCAGGGAGGGGACACAGCGCTGCATCATGCCCGGTGGCACTCCGCTCTGGGGCCATTAACAGACGCCTCCCCATCGATTGGATCTGCTAAGTGCTGCTGATTCAGGCGGGTGGAGGTGGGGGCCCCTTGGGGGAGAGGGGGTAGGAGTTGAGCAGGAAGGGGGGGATAGTCCAGGAAGGAGGTGGGGAGAACTGGCAAAACTCCCTGCCACCCCCATTTTCCAGATGACGCGACTGAGGCCCAACCAGCTTTGTAGGAGGCGGAGTCTCCCCAGGGTCCCTCTTAAGCTGTCCTAGGGGAGGGGGCTCTGAAAGCCACAAAGCCCCTCCCCTGCCTCTCCACCTCCCGGCAAGCTCAGAAGGGCCAGGAGAGAGCCGGAGGAGGAGGAGGAGGACAACTCTGGCAGCTCTGCACAGGGCGCCGGAGCTCCCGTGCCTGGTACCCCAGCCCCAGGGCTGTTGCCGCTGCTGCAGCGGGGACACAGGTGAGGACGGCCCAGAGGAGAGGGGGAGGGGCCACCAATAGCGATGTCCTTGTCCTTCCCTGGTCCAGCCCCCACGCCCTAGCCCATCCTGGGACAGTCCCCAGAGGTCCCGTACTCCTTGTCCTTCTAGAGCCTCCTTCCAGGGACCCAGCCCCCTACCCCTGTCTGTGTCGCCTGCCTGCCGTCTCCTCTCAGGCCTGGCTGTAGGTGCTTCTCCTCCTCCTCCTCCTCCTCCTGCCGCTGCTGCTGCCGCCGCCGCCGCCGCTGCTATTACTGCTGCCCAGCGCACACCGCCAGCCCCTGGGGTGTGGTTTCCCCAGACCTGCCCCCAACCGGTGGGACCCAGCCTTATCTGGCCTCTCCCCGCCCCCAGCCCACTGCTGGCCTTCTACCCAGCAGTCCCCCGACCCCAACCCTGGATACACACCAGACTCCCTTCAACATCCCATCCCTCCTCTCTAGCCTTCTTTGCGGGGGTACCCCCCCCCCTTCCTTAGTCTTTATAGATCTCCGTGCTCCGGGGCTGTGCTCAACTTCCTTCCAACTGAGTCCCAGCCTCTCTGGGTTCCCCAGTCCCCTCTTCTCCCAGAACTCTGAAGAGTGTGGAGGAGCTTTCTCAGTCCCTTCAGAGACATCCCCCCCTTCCTGATAGCTGTCAGACTCCTTCAAAAGAACCCAGCCTCATATCTTCTCCTTTAGCTCCCCCACTCTGCTCAATCCGGACAAGGGGTTTCCCCAGGCTCTGCTCCTGCAGAAGTCCGGTGGAGTGTAGACACCTCCCCCAGTCAGCCCCTTTACAACATTCTGGCTCCTAAACCACATCTCTAAATACACCAGCCCTCTTTCCAGATCTGCCAGCGGTTCCTACCCCTTATCTTTCCTCCAGAAGCTTTCAGGGTATGTATAACCCGCCTCACCTTCCTCAATTCCTCTAGAGCACTTACCTCCACGCAGACGATCTCAGCCTCTTTCTAGAACTTTTGGTCCACATCAACCCATCTGGAAGTCCTAAGACCCTCTCCAAACTCTCTAAAGCTCTCTCTTCCACCCCATTTTCCATCTTCTAGAACCCCTAGATGTGGCGTTATCCCCAGGTCTTACTTTGGCATGGGCTGACCTCTCTGTCATCCTTCCAGTCTCTCTACATACACCTTAACAGCTTTCTCAGCCCTTTGAAACATCTCTCTTCTGTTCCTCTCTCTGACCCCTCTCCTCTTCTCAGTCCCTAAAGACACCCCCCCCCAGCTTCCTCGTAAACGCTCCCCCAGCCTCTGCCTAGCTCAGTAGTTCTTCCTCCTGGTTCCTCTTGGCCTCTCTAGATACCCTCAGTTCTCTTGTCCTAGTGACCCCCCCAGCCTCTCTAACCTCCCCACCCCCACCATCCTAGAGATAGGCACATTCACCTAAACGCCACCCATACCTACCCACCCACCCCCCCAAGGCTTGGGGGGGTCTAGGGAGCGGCAAGATGGCAGCAGGTGTGGCCACGTGGCTACCCTTTGCCCGGGCGGCAGCTGTGGGCTGGCTGCCCCTGGCCCAGCAGCCCCTGCCTCCAGCGCCGGGGGTGAAGGCCTCCCGCGGGGACGAGGTGCTGGTAGTGAACGTCAGCGGGCGGCGCTTCGAGACGTGGAAGAACACGCTGGACCGCTACCCGGACACCCTGCTGGGCAGCTCGGAGAAGGAGTTCTTCTATGACGCGGACTCTGGCGAGTACTTCTTCGACCGCGACCCAGACATGTTCCGCCACGTGCTCAACTTCTACCGCACGGGGCGGCTGCACTGCCCGCGCCACGAGTGCATTCAGGCCTTCGACGAGGAGCTGGCCTTCTACGGCCTCGTTCCAGAACTCGTGGGCGACTGCTGCCTGGAAGAATACCGCGACCGGAAGAAGGAGAACGCCGAGCGCCTGGCGGAGGACGAGGAGGCGGAGCAGGCCGGCGACGGGCCCGCGTT
Organism: Nesogale talazaci; assembly: GCA_004026705.1. Lineage (NCBI taxonomy): Eukaryota > Metazoa > Chordata > Mammalia > Afrosoricida > Tenrecidae > Nesogale > Nesogale talazaci. The sequence continues at coordinate 168,871 of PVJH01000867.1, forward strand.
GCCGGCCGGCAGCTCCCTGCGGCAGCGGCTCTGGAGGGCCTTCGAGAACCCTCATACAAGCACAGCCGCCCTGGTTTTCTACTACGTGACCGGCTTCTTCATCGCTGTGTCCGTCATTGCCAACGTGGTGGAGACCATCCCGTGCCGGAGCGCGGTGCGGCGGCCCCCACGGGAGCTGCCCTGCGGCGACCGCTTCCCCATGGCCTTCTTCTGTATGGACACGGCCTGTGTGCTCATCTTCACGGGTGAGTACCTCCTGCGGCTGTTTGCCGCCCCCAGCCGCTGCCGCTTCCTGCGGAGTGTCATGAGCCTCATCGACGTGGTGGCTATCCTGCCCTACTACATCGGCCTTTTCATGCCCAAGAACGAAGACGTCTCAGGTGCCTTTGTCACCCTGCGCGTGTTCCGAGTCTTCCGCATCTTCAAGTTCTCCCGGCACTCGCAGGGGCTTCGGATTCTGGGCTACACGCTCAAGAGCTGTGCCTCCGAACTGGGCTTTCTCCTCTTTTCCCTGACCATGGCCATCATCATCTTCGCCACGGTCATGTTTTACGCTGAGAAAGGCACAAGCAAGACCAACTTTACCAGCATTCCTGCAGCCTTCTGGTATACCATTGTCACCATGACCACGCTGGGGTGAGTGCAGGTCCTGTGGTGGGGCTGCCCATTGGCCAGTTACACTCACCTTTTCTGTCAAATGCAGGTTACGTGAATGGTCTCCTTCATTTTGTCCACCTTCCATTGGCTCATCTTTAAAGAGTTGGGGAATTGACTGTACCTCAAAATCCCTCCCAACTCTGATAATACCTGGTTTTCCCAGGTCAGAAGACTTGTGTTCAAGGAATGTCATTTATGTTATTTTTTACCTGCCTCTCCTCTGGACCTCAGTTTGCCCTGTGCAACCTGAGAGGATCGTTGGTGACACAATGGTTGTGAAAGTTTGCTTTTTCTGCCTTGAATACTCATGTCTTCCAGCTCTCTGGCGTTCTCTAGAACGTGGCTTTGTGATTCTTTGATGGTCCCTTTTTTAGCATTATATCTTTAACCCAATCTCATGGAGAGTAAACGTTGGGATGAAACTATCACAAGAAATCCACAAACTCCTCGAGCTCTTAAAGCTGTTGTCTAGGGCCATTACTGTACCTGTTCCTTCTTGGACTTTCCATCATGGGGTTAGGAATACAGTTGGTGCTCAGTATTCATTGGAGGACTGCCCTGACTCGGTGCCTTAAAAGAGATACAGAAAAATTATCTGAGGTTTCTAAGGAGTAGAAGTGAATTCTGGGTGGAGTTCAAGATGGACTCCCTTAACCGGGATTGGAAGTGGGTCTCTGTCTTCTCTCTGTGAGGAGGAGTATGGACTCACTATCCGTGGGCTGTTTTGCTTGGGGCCCTTCTCATTCAGCCGGTCAGGATCGACAGCTGCCCCTGTTTACAGTTAGGGACACATTCTGGGATGACACATCACAGACCCAAGTTGGAATGATTTTAAAGTAAAGTCCTAAAAGCTCAATAGGCGTCAAAAATCAAGAAATAAGGATGGGTCATCCCAGAGGGAGGACCCAGCCTGGGCAAAGACCTAGAGACTGGAGACCATGAGCCTGCATTTCTGCAGTGGAGTTCTGCTTAGTGTTGTGGTCAGAACAAAAGTGTGCTGGGGAGTCCTGGCAACTCCGTGACGAAGCTCCCCGGGTCACAGTTTCCCAATCTATGAAACAAGTTGGTAATACTGGATGTGCTACATCTACATGGGGACATGTAGAGAGAAGGAGTTTCAAGACACTCCCCCATGTATGTTTTCCAAATGAGAACAGTTTCAAGTCTTCCCCTGGGGAAATAAGAAAAAGTCATGGTTAGAGAAAGCAAGAAAGATACAGGCCAAAACCAAGTGAATGCTCTTCCTGGGGCTCAGAGCCCCCTCAGCTGCCTTGTGTTGGTGAGGTGCTCTCGCCAGAAGGCTATATTTACTGCCTGTGACTTCCCCGGAGCTTGGTATTAATAGAGTTCTAGCTGACTCAGATCCCCAGTGCTCAGCTTGGATGGGGTAGCAGATGGTAGGGGCTGAGGGCCAGGCCCATTTCTCATTTGACCTCCACTAGTGAAGATGGGGGTCACTCTCCCCATCTTGCAGAACAACAAACCAAGGGTGCAAGTTTGAATGGCTGACTGGCCAGGGTCCCAAAGGTGGGGTGGGGGTGGGGACCAAGAAGTGGGTGGGCACTTTTCCTGACCGCTGACGACCTCCTCCTGCCCCAGTTACGGAGACATGGTGCCCAGCACCATTGCTGGCAAGATTTTCGGCTCCATCTGCTCACTCAGTGGCGTCTTGGTCATTGCCCTACCTGTGCCAGTGATTGTGTCCAACTTTAGTCGCATCTACCACCAGAACCAACGTGCGGACAAGCGCCGAGCTCAGCAGGTAACTGCACCTCCCACCTTAATATCTCCTTGTCCCCGAAGCCCAAGCCAGTTTGTTCATGCATGTGTTTACTCCTCTGACTATCTCCTCCTCTCGCTGTAGAAAGTGCGCCTGGCAAGGATCCGGTTGGCAAAGAGTGGCACCACCAACGCTTTCCTGCAGTATAAGCAAAACGGGGGCCTCGAGGTGGGCAGGGGCACAGATTGGGGCCAGGGTGAGCAAGGGCATGGGAAAGGAAGGCACTGACCCTTTCTCTCTGCTCTGACCACTCCAGGAGAGTGGCAGTGGGGAAGAACAGGCGCTGTGTGTCAGGAACCGCTCTGCTTTCGAACAGCAACATCACCACTTGCTGCATTGTCTGGAGAAGACAACGGTGAGACCTAATGGAGGGTGACGGAGCCATGGCCCTGGGGCTGAGGAAATCACAGAGGGCTTCCTGGAAGAAGTCACAAAAGAGCTGAGCCTTGAAGGAGTGGATCAAGGGAAGGGGAAAGCGAGCTATTCCGAGAGCCAAGGCCTGGGGGTGATCAGCTCCATAGCATGCCCTATGACTCTGTCTCCCTCTTGTCTACACAGTGCCATGAGTTCACAGATGAGATGACCTTCAGCGAGGCCCTGGGAGCTGTCTCTCTGGGTGGCCGCACCAGCCGCAGCACCTCCATGTCTTCGCAGCCAGTGGGGACCAGTAGTCTGCTTTCCTCTTGCTGCCCCCGCAGGGCCAAGCGCCGTGCCATCCGTCTGGCCAACTCCACTGCCTCAGTCAGTCGCGGCAGCATGCAGGAGCTGGACACATTGGCTGGACTGCAGAGGAGCTCCGCCCCTCAGAGGTCAGTACCTTTCCCACCCACTGGTCACACCTGGGAGAACCTGGAGTTTGGCTCAGGGTTTGCGACATCAAAGTGGAATCCATCCAGATGGGGAGCTTGGGATTCCCTTGTCTTAAACTCCTTGCTCTTCATTTGTTCTTTCAAAAAACACTTATTGGACACCTATTATATGCCAGGCATAGTTTTTAGACACTTGGTATATAGCATTTAACAGAAAAGAATCCCAAGGATTTCTGATACCAAGGGTTTAAGTAGAAAGAAAATGTTTTGAAAATGACGATGGCAACATATGTACAAATGTGCTTGACACAATGGATGGATAGATGGATTGTGATAAAGAGCTGTATGAGCCTCCAATAAAATGATTTTTTTTTTTGTGAACATCACTGCTCTCCGGCAGTGGGAGTAGGAGGCCCAGCCCCATTGCTGGATCTGAACCTCCAACCCAGTGGGCCGCAGTCCTGCACACAACCACTACACCACCGGGGCTCAGCCCCAATAAAATGATTTTTTAAAAGAAAAAAATATCTTTAATTTGTTTAAGTAAAATTAAACAAAAAATAGAACAGACAGGCAAGAAACAAAACGCGGATTCATGTAGTGTGTAGAACATTTGTAAGTACTAAGGAGAAAAGTAAACCAGACATGTAGGTGAGAGTGTGTCCAGCAGGGGTGGTTCCGTTTGAACGGTGTGGTCAGCGAAGGCTTTATGGAGGGGACTCCTGGGCCGAGACTCATCTAGAGCAGGGGTTGGCCCACTGTGGCTCTCGGGGCTGTACATGACTCTCTCGATCCATATGTGTGGCTCTGAAATAAAATGGAAAAAAAAGTAAAAGCCATGATTCATATTATGGTTATTTCATTTGTTTGTAAGTATATATGTTTGGGTGGGGGGTTGTTTGTTTTTTTTTTTTGGTATCACTGCCCTCTGGTGGTCGTGGGAGCTACCCAGCGCTGCTCCTGAGAGCCACCGCTGGATTTGAACCGCACTCAACCACTTACTCCACCGGGGCTCAGCCCCTGTAAATATATATGTGTGGCTCTTAAGTGATTTTTAAATTGTTGTACAGGATAAGATTGGCTTTTCCATGTCAACAGTTTGCCGACTCCTGTCTAGGAGACGGGTGTGTCTACTACACTCATAGGGTTATTGTGTAATAATAATAACAATAATAAATGATACAAAGGGCTCAAAACAGTGCCTGGGACATGAGGACTACAGATTCCCCACTACCGCACCATACGGGACCCAGGGAGAACTCAATAGCTCCCATGATTGCTGTGGCAGGTGTTCAGGGAAGATGCCATTTTATGAGCCTCCCATCTTCTCCACAGTCGTTCAAGCCTCAATGCCAAGCCCCATGACAGCCTTGACCTGAACTGCGACAGCCGGGACTTCGTGGCAGCCATTATCAGTATCCCCACCCCTCCAGCCAACACCCCAGATGAGAGTCAACCTTCCTCTCCTGATGGCAGCGGTGGTGGCGGCGGCGGCGGCGGCGGCGGCGGCGGCGGCAGCGGCAGGGCCAGTAGCACCTTCAGGAACTCCAGCCTGGGCACCCCTTGTCTGCTCCCTGAGACTGTCAAGATCTCTTCCCTGTGAGGGGAGGCCCTGCCCTTCAGAGGGCCCTCTCAATTCTTGGCGACTCCTTTCCAAAGCCATATTTTGGGGAAGCAGAGAAGAACTGGCCTGGGGACCCCTTCTGCCCCCCACCAAGAACTATGCAGTGAAGTTTCATGGAATGGTCCATCTGGTGGGGAAGTAGCCAGGGAATGGAAAACTGTGCCCAGCCCCAGATGCTTTTCCTAGCTGGCCTCCTGCATGCTGCTTCTCTTGAGCCTTCAGAGATAGGGAAAGTTCCCATCGGCTACTTGAGCTCTGGCCTAAGAAGGAGAACAAAAACTCTCTGACTCGGTTGTGGAGGTTTGGGAACTTCAGAGAAGAGAGCCCTTACCTCTGATCTCAGGTCCAACAACTCCCAGACTCTGAAGTTTGGAATACAACTACAGGTTTCCATAGGTTGTGGCCTCAGCACTGACCTGCCCAGGCCTTGGCTGTGGGGTCAAGCCGCCATGCTCAACATAGACAGATAGCACAAACACCACCAGCCCCTTCCCTAACTGCTGGCAATGGGTCCCTGCAACTCGGTCCTCTGCTGGGCCTCCAGCAAATTCTAGCAATAGTAGCTGCTGCCCTGGCATTATGCAAAGCCTCTGCCTAGTTTGCTGCAGCATCTACAGCTACCCTGCTCAGAGGGACTACCTCTAACCAATCATCCTTCTCGCCTAGCCTCTTGTTTGCGTCTCTCCTGGCTTGGGCTAGAGCCTGGACTGGCTGAGATAAGCAACTGGCAGCCATCATGAGCTAGGCTGTGCTTGGAGATGATGGAATGATTCCATGGTCTTGGGCAGGAGTCCAGAACTACTAGGGGCCACAGCCTGGGTTGTTCCTGAACTCTGGGAGTTGTAGGAGGTGTGAGAATCTTCTTCAACTCGTCCTCCTCTTCCCCCACAACTCCTCACATATTCCTTTCTCTTCTCATTCGTGGGTCACCTTCTAGAACTCTGTGTCTGCTCTCAGGCTGAAATCTGGCATCATCTCAGGTTCCCTGTCTTTCGCATTGTCCCCTTGGAGCTGGTGGCTGACAAAGATGTAGTTTCCATCAGTCAATAAAACCTGAGAGAAGAGATGAGGACTGAGCACCATCTGGCTTTGGGAACTGGATTGGGCTGGGGTGGGGTTCGAGGTTGAAAACATTCTGATTTCAATCCCTTTCCAGAAGGGCCAGTGTGGGCAGAGGTCTTGGGTGGGAGAGTAGATGGTTGGTAATGCGTTCTGAAAAAGATTGGAATCCAGGAGAAATGAAAGAGGGTGGTTTGAAAAATCTAGTCTATAGCCAATGAGGTAGGCTGGGAGGGCCTAAGACATGCCCTTTAGCCATCAGTTCATCCAGCTCTCTCATTCGCAGATGTGGAAACCAAGACCCAGAGAAGCATATAATTGGTTAGAGGAGAGTTAAGCTCAGGTTCCTGACAGCAAACTGTTCTGAATTTAACCCTACTGAAAAGCATCTCTCAGTTTGGTGAAATCTTATCTTTGGAAAGCCCCCTTAATTTTCTCTCAAGGTACTTGCTATACTAGGTTAGTGTGTGACTAAACTTTGTAGACCAAGAAGCAGACAGACTTTGGATTCAAATTGACCCGGGTTCTCATTCTTTTTTGTGTGAGAGAAGCATTTAACTTCTCGTGCCTCAGTTGGCTGATGTAGAAAACAGAGATAATCATTCATTTATTCACCAAATATTTAAGTGTGTACCATATGCTAGTCCTAGAGGCACAGACTTACAAGATTGAACATGGAAGGAAGACAGTTAAACAAATAAAATATAGTGCTTGGCACAGGCCCACACAGTGTTTCCTTCAATTGTACACAGGATCACTATGAGCCTGATGTGAAGATACCTAACAGCAAGCGGCCACAGTATAGTGTTGTAGCACTAAGATTAATATGTTGGAGGAACAGGTAGATGGCAGGAGATTCTAACTGACACACAAAGAGTGCGTTTGAGTTAACCAGGAGAAAGACAAAGGTGGAAATGTTTGGGGTGGAGGGGTCAGCATGGCAATGGCGTGGAGGTTAGGGAACATGCTGAGGCATTTGGGGAACTGAAAATAATTCGGTCTGGCTGCGGGGAGAAAGGCTGAGGTGAGCGTAAGGGTATAGAGGTAGGCCAGGTCACAAAACTTTGAAACAATATGATTTGTGGTTTCATCCTAAGGATAAGGGGGACCTCTGATGGCTTATAAGTAGGGAAACATCATGATGAGGTTTGCCTCAGAAGGGTCATTCTGGCTGTGGAAAATGTGGAGAAATAGTCCTGAGTGTAGGAAGAATAGTACAGAGGGTTTTTTGGTAGGCCAGTTGGTAGGTGACAGTGACTTGGGCCTGGGTAGTGTAGTAAAGTCAAGGGATTTGGGCAGCAGGACGGGCAGGATTTGGGAGGCATGTGGTAATTGAAGAAGAAGGGATAGTTTTTTTTTTTTTTTTTTTTTTTATTTTAGGCATCACTGCCCTCCAGTGGTGGGAGTAGGAGGCCCAGCCTTTGCTCCTGGGAGCCGGAATTGAACCTCCATCCCAGTGGGCCGCAGTCCCGCGCACAACCACTACGCCACCAGGGCTCAGCCCAGAAGAAGGGATAGTTAAAGTTGGCTCTTGGCTTTCTGGTTTGGGCACTAGCTGCATGGACCCTTAATTGTTGAAGGGAACATAAACATTGTTTGTACACATTACCTGGCACACAGTAAGTTAGCCATGAACCTTGAGTTCAATTTTAGATGGGTAGTATTGGACAAATGGTGAGAAGATCCAATGAAATAAAGTACATAGACATTTGGGAGTTTCCTGAACATAATAGGTCTACTAATCATGAATCTGCTCATCTCCTTAACTCTCATGAGCAGAATACACTACTCAAACCCAACCAAAGTCACTGTCATTGAGTTCATTCTGACACAGTGACACTACATGACGGGGTAGAACTGCCCCCTATGGATTTTGAGGCTATAACTGTTTGCCCTAGTAGAAAATCTACTAGAGCCCATTTATTACTGCCACTCTTCAGGGGAAATCTGATGGGAAATGGATAGGTGGCAGAGATCTTTCTAAAGAATGGTCTCTCCACCAACCCTACTGAGTGGCTTGGCTATTAGACTGACAGCGAACGCTCCCTTCTTAAAATGAGTTTTTTTTAACTCAGGAGCTCCTTTGAGAGCCCCATAATTACCCCTTGAAGGAATCTAGGTAGGCGTTACTCCCATTTTACACATGGGCAAAAGACATAATTGACTTGTCAAGGTTGCATAGCTGGTATAATGGTCCATCCAATCCTGGAAGAGGTCTTCCTGACTTCAAAGCAGGGGGGAGTGGAGGTCATGAATTTTCCCACTGCACCACCTATATGCCAGGTATGCCATGATGTTTTTAATAAGCACTGATCTCTAATAGTTATTTTGAAAAACCTGGGATGTGATTGCCATTTTACAGAGACACAGGAATTAGAAACTGCTAACAGACTTGGTAAAGATCATTCAGAAGGAAGGGCGGAGATTGGATTAGCTTGCAGCTCTCCAACCACTGAAAAGCAAGCATTTTGCAAACTCCATTGCCAGACGTTGGATGGTGACAGAGCTGTTTTGTAAAAATTTCGCCAGTTGTATGCGACCAAGTTAATCCAGATTCATAGCTATCCTACAGGAGAGAATCGAACTGCCCCATATATTCCGTGGCTGCAAATTTTTGACAAACATTTTTGGTCCGCAGAGCAGCTGGTGGGTTCCCACAGTCAACCTGCTAGTGGCAGACCCAGGAAACTGAGGGGGGAAAAGCTTGCGCAGTAGCTATTGGAACAGGGAGGTCAACGTGAGGGCGAGTGTGTGGTGGTGCCAAAGAAGGGGTGTTTGCTTCCCAAACACCCACAGAATGTATTTGTCCCACGGTTGGTCCGTCCAGCGTTAGTGATAGCCTCTTAACCAATACCATCAGCGCAAAAATCGGTCCGTTGCCAGAATAAAGCTGCGCCCGCCTCTCTGCTCCGGGGGATTTGCAGGTGGGCAGGACCGGAACTGACGCTACTAGGGAATGCTATGCTCTAGAAGTGTTGTATTTTCCAGTCAGTCCAGCTGACTGCGGCCAATTTGGAAGCCTGGAGGGGAGGAGCTTTTGGTGTGAGAGAAGTAGGCTGCGCAAGCTTTTTGCAGTTACCCACGCTGCAAGTCAGCGCCTCAGGGAAGTGAAGTCCAGGATCGGCCGAGGAAAAGAAAGGCAGGAAACCAGGGTATTGACTTTTATTGGTGTCTGAGGTGGAGGGCACAGGAGGGTAAGCGCTCGCTCCCGATTGGTCCGTGGGCATCAGCGAGTCTCCACGCAGCTGCTTCAATTGGTTAGTGCTTTCAATTGTTGTGGCGGCGGCGGCGAATTTACCCACGTACTTCCGAACGGGAGGGAGGGGCCGTGCGTGCACTGCAGCGCCGGGCCCCACCCGGTAGTTTCAGAACCCGCCAGGAGGCGGGGCGAAGAGGTGCTTGTTTTGGTTCGAAGTAGAAGGCCGGAAGGGACGTTGCAAGTATTCCAGGGCTTCGAAAGAACGCTGCGAGAGACTCTCCACGACATCTTCATCTCGAGATTCGCATTCGGATTCTTCCTCCATACCGAGTGATCTACGCTTCACCGTGAATTCTCAAGCCTTTTATCCCGGTTCTGCCGTTCCCGACGTGCTTAGCGCATCACAGTAGAGAGCCCCCACCCCACCCCCACCTCATCCGGGTTCTCTCCCAGCGTGCCGCGCGCCGGGTTTGCTGGGGGCTATTCGGCGCTACCGCCATGACAATTCTCCCCAAAAAGAAGCCGCCTCCTCCCGACGCCGACACCACCAACGAGTCGCCGCCGCCCGGCCCACTGCCCCCAACGCCGCGCCGCGGCGGGGGTGTGGGTGGCGGCGGCGGCCCGGGCGTGGGCGGCGGCGACCGGGATCGTGACTCCGGCGTCGTTGGGGCTCGTTCCCGGGCCTCACCACCGCCCCAGGGTCCGCTACCGGGACCCCCAGGAGCGCTTCACCGCTGGGCGCTGACCGTACCTCCGGGCGCAGTGGCAGGTCCTCGACCGCAACAGGCCTCTCCACCTCCATGCGGAGGCCCTGGAGGTCCCGGAGGTGGTCCTGGTGACGCGCTGGGAGCTGCGGCGGCGGCTGTGGGTGCGACGGGTGTGGTGGTGGGCGTGGGTGGTGCTGTAGGTGTGGGCAGCTGCTGCTCCGGGCCAGGGCACAGCAAGCGGCGCCGCCAAGCCCCCGGGGTTGGCGCGGTTGGCGGCGGTAGTCCTGAGCGAGAGGAGGTCGGTGCGGGCTACAACAGCGAGGATGAGTACGAAACTGCTGCAGCGCGCATCGAGGCCATGGACCCTGCCACTGTTGAGCAGGTAAGGTGCCAAGAGGAAAGAAGAGTGGTGTAGGTGCCAAGGGACTTTAGCCTGTTGGGGTCCGACAATCCTTTCTTTGGAATGAATGTGTTCCACCTTTCACGCCGGTTCTGGAGTTAGAGCCACCAGAGGTGGTGGGGGGCTTAAAGATGGGATCCGAGGCTCTTTCTGAAACCCACGAGGCCCTTTCTGAAACCCAGAGTAGTATTTCCGCATCCAAGGACCTCATCGAGCGCCGCGGAAGGAGAGACAAGCGGGTGGGGGTGGGGAACCTTGGTGCGTTCCAGCGTTCTAACTCCTTTTTCCTCCATTGGAACTTGAGACACCCATTCGAACTCACTCCGTTGGAAGTGGTTAATGGTGATTCTGAACTCTAAATGACTGAGCACACCCGCTAGGAGGGTTTTCCAGGGATGTAAGTCATTCTGGTAGCAGACTGTCCAAAAGAGTGGCTGGTGGGTTGAAATCTTAGCAGCCACTGCTCCATCTGAGCACCAATTTCTTCAGGGAACCCACAATAGGTTCTGAGCATTTTCGAGGGATCTAAACAGGTTCAGGGGCCTGAGACACTGCATGGAGTAAGTTACTGCAGGAAAATGAGGCACGTGCTCACCGAGCAATGGGTTCCTCAGCCTGACACATAAGGTGCCCGCCGGAGGTAAGCATCTGAGCTGGGATTTAAAACTTTTCCATGAAGAGAGATAAGATCCCTTCTGTGAGGTCAAGGGCCAAAACCTACCCACAGAAGTTAATAGTATTCAGGTACGTGAGACTCATCCCCTCTGAGTGACAAGGATCTGGCTTGAGACCTCCTTCTTTGGGTACAAAGGTCTGACTCTCTCTAGCAGGAGCTTAAACTTCTCTTAAGAGCTAGGCCCCCCTGACCCCTGTCACTCCACTGCTTTGGCTCCTGGGGCACAAGACTTTCCTGCTTATGGACTGTTTTTTTTAAAGGCCACGTCTCTTCGGGGAACCTTTCTCCTCAAGGATTGGTGTCTACATGAGTCTCTTTGCCCCAATTATAAGGGACTGAAACATACTGTAGGGTTGTATTCCCCTATGGACAGGAGCCTGAAGTTATTGGTAGGGATAGAAGACCCCTGTCTTGGAAACTTGAGATTGAGGTCACTCTTCAAGGGAAGTCTCAGGGATGGTGCTTAAGGCTTCCCCATGGATCTCGCAAGAGATCTCAGGGCCAGAGGCCTGAGAAACACCCCCACGTACACCACCACACACAAACTTGAGCTCCCAGGGTGAGAAGGGTCACACCTAACGCCGTGATGGATGTGTCTGCAGACAGGTATGAACTTAGCTCTCAAGGGGCTTGACATTCCTCTCAAGAACAGGAGACACCCTCCCACCTGGGGACCCTTGGAGACTTAAAAGATTTTCTGCCTCAAGGACTTGAACCTAAGCCATCCCCAGGCTAAAATGAGTCTAAGGAAACAACCCCACCCTCACCCCCCGTGGTGTCATGGACAGGGTAGACTCAAGAGGGCTGAGGCCTCAGCTTTTATTGAATATGAGTCTCCCTGCTAGGTGATCCTTTCTCCCCAGGGAGAGGGACACGAAGTCCTCCTCAGGGTGACCTGGGGCTTTTCCCATTGTGCAGAAGGACCTGAGTGCCACTGCAGGGTCATACGAATTCTATACCTTGAGTCCCCTCAAGTCTGAGACCCTTTCTCAGAAATGAAGAGTCTGTCCCTGTCCCAGATATGCTTGCTTCCCACTTACTCCCAGGGTCAGTGAAATAGTCTAAGCCTCTTCAACTGCCTTTTTGGCAAGTTTTTTCCTTTCCACAGACACTGAAGTGTTTGGGACATCTCCACTCCAGTGAAATTCTCTGCCCACTTTCCTTTCCCCTTTGGCGCAGGTAAATAAGTGTTACTGTGTTTGATATGTGCCCACTCCTGAGCCCTCTGTTTTTCTTCTTTTTCCGTCCTCTCATTACTTCTGGTAAGGAAATTGATCAGGACCCAAAGGATCAAGACCAGAAATGGTTTCTTCTTTGGCTGGAGTAAATTCTGCCTGTTCTCCCTAAAAGAAATTGATCGAGATACACCTCAGGTCCCAGGGGCAGAGAGGAAGAAGGTCCTGTGCTATATAGTGACTTGGTAAACACTTTATATCTCCCAGGCATCTCCTAAGCTGGAGTCCCTCCCTTCTACCTTTCTCTGTTAAGAATGGTGGACTTGTGAACTCTCCCAACAACGGAGAAACTACCTGGTCGCTCACTTCTTGGAGCAAAGAGAGGAAGAAATTGCTTCTCTTTCTACTTTCTGCCTCAGCTGTTTTAACTTGGAACCTTCTGAGGATCAGAAGAGGGGAGATTGGTGGGAGGATGCACTCATAGTCTAGAGTCCATCCAATTGGGCCTTTTGGGAAAGCAGGATTTTGTTGAGGGGAGGCCAGGAGGGTGAGTCTGGTACCTTTTCTGGTTCTTGTTTGTCCCGATGCTGTGAATGTGTCCCTATTCCCTTTAGGAGCCCTTCTGATAAATCTGGAGTTGAAGTACTAGGGAGGTAGTAGTTTTAGGGGCTTCCTTTCCCAGGTATGACTGCCTTGCTGAAAGTCTAACCTGTGGAAAGGATGGCTTGAAAGCATCCTGGCTTGAGTATCTCAGAGAGCTCTTTGAGAGGGGCCACGTTTGCTGAGGTGGACCATCGCTTGAAGATGCTGGGGGTATCACTGTAGCTAGGATACCTGGTTTTCAACTCTGCCTCTGTTGGGCTTTGCTGAGTGAGCCAGAAGAGGTTCTACTTAGGCTTTCTGGGCCTCAATTACAGTAGTAGTCAGATAGGTACTTGCCTTTGACATTTTAGCAACTCAAAAGCTCCCAGGACTTGAAAATGACAAAGGATGGTGTCCTGAGAAAGAACTTGGTTTTTCCCCACTGTTCCCTTCCCTGGCAGTCAGGGTTGGTGGACAGTGATTTTGGGGTGGCGGGGAGGCAGCTATGATGTGGTGAACAGTCTGCTGGAATTGGATGGTGTGAGAGGAGTTTGGATTTTGGAGCTGGGCATGCTTGAGTTCAGACCTCAGTGCCTCCTGCTTTTAGCTGCTTTATAGATGTAGAAAATTTAATTTCCCTCTTTTATGCAGATGTTCACCCATGCCCAGGGTTATTGAGTCTTAATCCTTGACCTTGCCCATCTTGAGCCTTAGCTGTTTTTTTCCTTTTTCCTAGAATGCGCAGTTTTCCCCAGGACCATCTTGGTTTTGTAACCCATCTCATCTCTGGTAGCAAAGACCCATCATTTGGCATTTAGAAAATCTGCAGGCTACTTCGACTTTGCTTCTGCAATTGGGTAGTTAGTGGGAAGGCAGCATTGTCTAGCAAGCAGGGATCTCTGCCCAGGCAAGCTGGGGTTTGAGTCTTGCTTCTGCACATGACTTTAGTATCACCAAGTGAGGCTCTGTTCTGGGCCTCAGTTTCTCTGCCCATACAGTGGGTAGCCTTGAGGACAGAGATTGAACACTTGGATCTGGTGAGTTATCCAGCTCTGAAGAAAGTTCTGATCTCTTCTGTTTCCTGTGCTCTCCCATACCCCCTGCAGTTTTAAGTTGGATCCCTTGACTTTGGGGAATGTGTACTTTTGGGGTCTGTGCTTTGAAGTTCCAAGCCCTTTTCTCATTCCTCCTTCATGACTGGTCTATAGGCTCTTGGGTTTGTTTGTTTTTTAAGTAAGTTATTTTGTTGTTGAAAGTACACAGCCAACTATACACCAGTGTTACCGCTTACTTTATTCTAGTGTGCAACCATTCTCCCCCTCTTCTGAAGTACCCCTCTGTTAACATGAGCTCCCTGCCCCCAGGGTTTTTCTCGTAACCCCTCTAGCTCCTGTTGTCAACCTGTTCTCTTTGAGAAGAGCACAGTACTCAAGGCAGACCTTCTTTACTAATTAAGCTAAACATTGTAGGGGAAATTTGGGGTTTAAGGTTTAAAGATCTCAGGGCAGTGGTATCAGGTTCATTCAGCCTCTCTGGTTCTGGAGCAGTGGTTCTCAGCCATCCTAATGCTGCAACCCTTTCATACAGCTCCTCATGTTGTGGTAACCCCCCAACCATAACATTATTTTCATTGCTACTTCATAACTGTCATTTTGCTACTGTTAGGAATCAGGCAACTCCTGTGAAGGGGTCGTTCGGCCCCCAAAGGGATCGAGACCCACAGGTTGAGAACTGCTGCTCTAGAGAGTATGGATTCAATCAATATTAAATTGTGTTTTGGGGCTGAGCCCCGGTGGCTGGTGTAGTGGTTGTGCTCGGGACTGCGGCCCACTGGGACGGAGGTTCAATTCCAGCAGTGGGGCTGGGCCTCCTACTCCCACCACCAGAGAGCAGTGATGCCCCACAAAAGAAAATTGTGTTCTGCATTTCTAGCCTTTCGAACAAGATTCTTTTTTTTTCCTTTTTTTTCGTTTTTGTGGGCATCACTGCCTCTGGTGGTCGTGGGTGCTACCCAGCTACCGCTGGATTTGAACCGCCAAGCCTGCGGGCTGCAGTTCTGCACTCAACCACTTATGCCACCGGGGCTCAGCCCTCGAACAAGATTCTTCAATAGACTCTGATAAAAATTTGAGGTCCTTGGGTTTTGGGTGTTTTTTTTTAACAGCTTAAGTATAATTAATATATTATGTAATTCACTGATATGAAATGTACAATTAAACGACTTTTAGTATATTCATAGAGTTGGGCATCCATCACTACAACCAATTTTAGAACTTGTCTCACTCTGAAAGAAACCTCACCCTGGTTAGCCATCATCTTCCAATCTCTTTACCTTCTCCCAAGTGTGAAAACTGCAAATGGACTCCCTTTCTTCATGTATCTGTCTGTCCTTGACATTTTGCCTAAATGGAGTCATACCATATACAGCCCTTAATGACCTAGCTTCTCTCATTAGGTTTTCAAGGTTCATGTTGTATGTTGCCTGCATCTGTTCTTCATTTCTTTTTCTTGCTGGATAATAGGACCATAGGATTTTGCTCATCCTTCTTTCAGTGGTCCAGCCATAGGTTTGGGGCCTTGCCTTTCACTTTTTATTCTTCTGCCCAGGTGGACTTGGATTGGTCTCCCTAGAGCAGCGTGTCTGTCTGCATTTCCTATTGTAAGGGTTGCCTGTGTTTGGCCTGTGGAACTCAACCAGTGTTTGGAAGGAGAGAAATGGTCTTGGCACCAGGGGTGCTGAGACAGAACTGTGATGTCCAGAATACTAAGCACCTCTTGGCCATGGACTATGGGAAGACATCTGTACACAAGCTGTCACCACTTTGCCCTGCCCCCTCTCCCATTCAGTGACAGCTCATTCATCCATGCAGGATCAACGGCTTCCCAGGCTAGTGGCATGGGGGTTGGGGGCGGGATCCAAATCCTGCACTCTAAATTCCACCCGTCTTTCTCCCTGGGAGGAATGCTAGGGCTTTAGTTCCTGCAGACTGGGAGACATTCCGAATTGCTTACAGCCTGAGGGATAAGGCAGACACACCAGGGAGGTACTACAATGAGAGAGTATTAGTTTTCTGTGGCTACTGTGACAAATGACCATAAACAGGGTGGCTTAAAACCATAGTCTCAGTGGGCTGAAGTCAAGGTGCTCTCCAGAGGCTTTAGAGTCTATCTGCTACATGCATAATCTTGTTCTCTTCCGGGGGAAGGAAGGGAGCTCATTCAGTGTTCTCCTACTGCACAGAACCTTGTAATACTTGAGTTTGGCCGATCTCCCCATGACCGGTGGCTTGCTGCCTCTCCTGCACTGATCGGGGAAGGGGCTCAAAGCAGTCCATCCCATGGCCAGTAACTGCAGAAGTGGGATTGGAACTGGTCTGTCAGGCGCCATAGCCTGCTGTAACTTCGCCTGAGCTTTTGCTCAGTTAGGTGGCAGGATGCCACCTCAGGGCTTGGGACCCCCTGGGGTTAGAGAGCTCTCCCTTGTTAGACACAGAGATGTGCTTGCAAGGTTTAAGGCTTGAACTAGACTATCTTAGACCAGAAATTGGTTTAGCTTAGATTTATTTAAAGCCAGGTTGCCCCTCAATCTTTCCCTGCTGAATAACTCCCAAGCTTGCCCTTTCTTGAAGATTCCTCTTAGGAGTCACCTGTTCAGCTTGGGAATTGCAAAGAGTGGGCAGGGAACTCCTGGTAATTCCCTGAACTTTTTCTGGAGCCCTAGGGCCTCCCAGTTCTCTCTCTCCCTCTCTAGGCTGCTAGGGTCAGAAGTGGTCAGGAGTCTGACACCCAGTCCCAAGCCCAAGATAATCAACCTGGCTGTCCAGGACTCAAGTTCTACTTGTGCAAGGGCCCTCTTCCTTGTTAATGGCACAGCAAGTTTTTACCCCAGATGAGCTGCCAGGTCCCCAGGCAGCAGCTCAGGGGAGCAGTCAGCTCTGTGCTGACTGCAGACCAGGCTTTGGTGGTGCCCAAGACCAGGCTCTCTGCCTTTGTAAAATGGGGGATAGTATTCTTTTTGCCCCTTGGAGCTTTGGTGAGAATCATTAAAGGAGGTCACTTTTTACCTTGTCGCCTGGTATGGGACAGGCTGATAGCACATCTTTCTGGCAGTGCTCAGCTTATCTGCTTAGTTCTACGCAAGAATGTAACCTAGCTGACCTCCTTATGGGGCTCAGGGCATTCCTGGCGCTTTGTGGCAGAGGTGGCATCCTTTCTCGTCCAGTTAATAAGCAATTCTTTGGACTCTTGCTGTGATAATTTCTTGCTCAGATGGTACCAGTGTCAGTCCTCAGGGCTGGGCCCGGTCCCTTCTCTGTATGTTTCACAGCACGCCCCACCCCACCCCCCCACCCCCGCTTTTGCCTCTTCTGAGGCCCAGCTCCACTTTGTGTCATCATTGCTGTTGCCCTGCCCCTCCTTTACCAGTTGCTCAGTTGAATGAGGGAGAAGACCATGTCTGATTCCTTTCTTCAACCTCATTGCCCAACCCAGGGCCTGACTCGGTAGCCACTCTCTTGGATGCCCTGTTTCCCTTTCTAGTTCTTTGCCTGCTACACCTGAAGCCAGGAATTTGCTAGGAGACCTTCTTTGTGGGTTTTTTTTTGTGTGTGTGTGAGTGTTATAGAATTCCTGCCTTGTCTAGGACTGTTGTCATAGCTTCAAACTTTCTGACTGGGGACTCCTGTGGCCTGGGGCAGGCCCTCTCAAGTAGGCTCAGAAAATTGACTGGGGCACACCCCATAGTGCCAGGGAATGGTTGAATCTATAGGGAGTTGGGATGGACTTGGTGGCAACTGACTAGAGTGTGCTAGTGTAGTTCACAGATTCCAGAGATGGAGGGGCCCATGTCACTGGAATGTTGAGCTGTAATAGGAGTCTCTGTACTGCCCAGGGAAGCCCATTAAAGAGCTGCCAGGTGCCTTTGTCATCTGTGGAAACCCAGCCACACCTTCTTGGTGTGTGGGGCTGATTGGGTTTTCCCTTGTGTCACACCCTCTTCCTCTTAGCTGGCCAGCCACTCAGACCTTCCTGAGGGCCTTGCCGTCAGACGTCATCTTCCCTCTTTCCCAGCAGATGGTGCACTCTTCACAAAGCTTCTAAGTACTGAGTCACCTCTGAGCTTTTAGACGTCTCTGTCAAGTAGTTCATAGATCCATCCCTGCGTGGTAGGAAACTGAGGCTTGGAACACTTAGCATGCAATAAGTGAGTGCAAGTGAGTAGTTGCAATGCAGACTTACTGACCTTTAAAACATGTTTTCCAAATTTTCCCAGGAATAAGAAATCTAGCTTGTGAGGTGACTCCTTCTGTTTGCTCAGCATTAGCCTGGATCCTGCGAATCCTTGAGTGGGGCGGTGTCCCCCACAAGCAGGTGTGTCCCCAGTCCTGATGCAGCCATCAGGCTGGTGGCTTCTGTTGACCAGCAGAGGGCATGAGGGGTCCAGGAGAGAGCTACTCCTTACTGTTTTGTTTTGAAATGGAAAATGTGTTCTAAGTGATACATGAGGTCTAGTTTGTTATTTTGTTGGGTTTTTTTTTCAAGACATCAAAAAAAATCTTAATCAGATTTGAAAACACATGTATAGCTTCATTTAGCTCAAACTTTTAGGGAAAATTCAGGATTCCGAAAAGTCAACTGATGTGTATACTGTGTATTTTTTCCAGCAGTTTTAT
The DNA here is from genome assembly GCA_004026705.1 of Nesogale talazaci. Classification (NCBI taxonomy): domain Eukaryota; kingdom Metazoa; phylum Chordata; class Mammalia; order Afrosoricida; family Tenrecidae; genus Nesogale; species Nesogale talazaci. The sequence goes on from PVJH01000867.1 coordinate 187,211, forward strand.
TTGCAAGTGTTTCCGTATCATATAATTCAGTAATGCCATCATATCACAGAGAATTGTACAATAACCCCTCACATCAATTTTAGGACATTCCCACTCCCCCACAGTCAAATCATCTTAAAAATGATTCATGCACTCACAGTCCGACCCTCCTGCCTCCCATATACTGTGTATTATGTTAGGGGTCTGTGGCAGCACCTCATTGGACTATTTCTCCATGGAAATGTTTGACTACCTTCAGATGGAATAAGTAGATTAGTGTCAGTTTCGATCAGGGTTATGATACCAAATGAGTTTAAATACTAGTTTTCAGAGCTTTCTGGGGTTTGGAATTTGGGGTGACAGGTTGTATATTTATATAAAGAAGGCGGTGGATTAAAACCTTACTGTGAGCACCTGTAATATCAACAGGTAAGGATAGCATTTTGTTGCCTAGCTTGCCTATGTTGTGTGGATACCTACATGCATGCACCAGCGCCCACTGCTCCTGAGTTCATTCTGACCTTGACCAGCTCCCTGGTGTTTCTGAGGCCATCTGTCTTTACTGAGGCAGATCGCGTCAGCGTTCTTTCATGGAGTGGCTGGTGGGTTCCAACCACTAATCTTTTGGTTAACAGTTCACTGCGCACGCACACACCCTCCAGAGCACACATTGTCTGTTTCTTGCCATGTTCAGCATAACTTGGGATTTCTTACGTGGGACTCCGGATGTGACCTGTTAGCAATCACATCTTCTCTACCCTGTCCCTAGTGGACTGGAGAGTCCTGAAGTGCAGATGCTTACGGTAGAACCCGATTCTCCACTCGGTTGCTTGCCAGGTTTGGGCCTCCAGTAATCCAATGTAATAGGACTTCAGATAGGGCCTCTAGTCTCGATGCAGTGGGATTCCCCTGGGAGTGAGCTTGATGTTTGTACAGGCTGGTTTCTTAAAATAAGGGGTCTCCACCACTCCATTGGCATGGACTGAGAATGGTAGTGCTGTCAATCATCAGGGCCCCTCATGACTGACTTCCCCATCACTCCCTCCAGCAGGAGCACTGGTTTGAAAAAGCACTACGAGACAAGAAGGGTTTCATCATCAAGCAGATGAAAGAGGATGGCGCCTGTCTCTTCCGGGCTGTAGGTAAGTCTCTGCCTCAGCCCTCAAGGGCCTAGGACTGCACCCGAGCTGTGTTCAGCCTCTGAGTTAGGGTTGGCAAAATAGGCTGATCCTAGTCCCAACGAGTGGATTCCAGTTCATGGGGACTCCATGTGTGTGAGAGTCGAGCTGTGATCCAAAGGGATTTTGATGACTATTTTTCTAAAAATAGACCACCAGGTTTTTTTCTCCCACAAATTATATCTTTACATACCGGTAATTGCCAAGCTATTCAGAATCAAGGCCTAACTAAACTGATAAATAATTTTAGGGGGACACATTTCAATCCATAATTTGGCCTTCCAAATTTCATGTCCTCGCCACATGTGAAACATACCCCATCACATCCCATAAATCTAAAATCAACTCCAAGTCTAAAATCTCCAATAGCAAAATTCTTCATATATGAACCTGTGATATGAAACACATAACACAAAATAAGACTTTCCAAACTGTGGAGCAAGGGAGACATTTCCACTACCAGTGGAGAAAAATGGAGGGAAAGAAGGGATCATGAAAATATGCAAGTCACAAACCTAGGAGGAGAGTATTCATTAGCTTCCCAAGGCCTAGGACTAATTCTCTCTCAGATCAGCTAGGCAGGGACCCTATCCTCCACAGAGTCTGGGTGGTGGTCATGTTCTATGGATCCTGGGCAGAGACTACTCATCCCTGGCCTTCAGCTGCACCTTACAGGCCCACTGGGCTTGCAGAATTGTTCCTTTGGCTTTGGACAGCCCCGTTCTCCCCCTGTCTTTTCAGCATTGGGCAACAGCTCTGGCCTCATCCCTGTCTCCTTGACACTAGTGAATGACAGAGCCACACCCCAGAACTGAATTGATGAGGACCTGACTCTTTGAAACCCAGGAGGCTGTGGCTATAGCCCTTTGAGACCCAGAAGTGTATCCTTGTCCATTGAGACCATGGCAGCTTTGCTTCCATGCACCTTATTTCTTCAGCTTCTACTTCAGCTTCCTTGACTTCTTGGCACCTTGCATCTTTTCCCTGCTCTGGCAAACGCTACAAAACTCGCTAGCCCAGAAGCACCCCACTTGGTCTGCCATTGAGCGTTGGCCTAATGGTGCGCACCTCTCAGTGGATCTGCAAGCCTTTGCCCCACTGACTAGTGCTCAGAGACACCCTATTCTGCCAGAAAGTTTCCTTTGCTCCATGGATTGGTTCCCAGCCAGGCTCTTGGGGTTCTTCTGCCATTTCTCTGCTGTTGCTTGCTCTCTGATGTTACATTTCCCTCACTTCCTTCTAACCCTCACTTGAATTGCACTTGGTGTCAATATTTCCACCAATAGTTTCCCCCGAAGTAGTGTAGCCTCTTACTACTCGGCACTTTAAAGCTTCCGAGCCTCTACTCTTTACCACGTGTCGGGGATCAGAAGAGCAACACTCCGCTCTTGTGATATTAAAATCTGTCTTAGGTACCTGATGATGCTATGGCAAGAATGCTGCAAGCAGTTGATTTTGATGCTATTTAATAGCCAGTCTAAGCTAGGCCTCTGAGGCTCCTTTCACGCGGCCTCTGATCTACCAGTCATGGAGTACATTGCGAGTGGCCGTGGAAAGCTGGAAGTATCACCTGATCGCTCTTTGAATCTCTGATATCTACCAAGGAAATGTGCCTCCAATAAGAGCTTTGAGTTGGCAGTTGGAAGATGTGTCTTCTGGTTCTGTCCCTGACTTCATTCCTGTGTGACATTTTATGAGATACTGATTTTGAAGGCTTCTTGGAGCCCCTTCCGGATGTGCTGTTTCTGTCCATGGGTACCTGCACATCTCTGCTGGCAGGCTAGACCAATGTAGGGTCCATCCTGGTTGTTGCTAATTTTTAGTATGACCTTGGGCAAGTAGCTTTTCCTTTTAGAGCCTGATTCCTCATCTGTTGATGAGACCCTCGGATTGCATGAAGGTAAACCCTTGTAGCGCCTAACTTAACATGGAAGATCCTCATAAAATAATACCAATTGCGGGGCTGAGCCCCGGTGGCGTAAGTGGTTGAGTGCGGGACTGTGACCCGCGGGCTTGGCGGTTCAAATCCAGCAGCGGCTCTCAGGAGCAGCGTTGGGTAGCTCCCACGACCACCAGAGGCAGTGATGCCCCCCCCCAAAAGAACCCCCCAAAAAACGTACCAATTGCTGGCCAGCCAATTCTAACTCATAGTGACCCTATAGTAGAGTAGAACTACTTCATATGGTTTCCAACATAGTAATATATGGAAGCAGACTGCCACATCTGTCTCCCGTGGAGCAGCTGGGAAGTTCAAACTGCCCACCTCTGGCTAGCAGCTGAGTAATACGCCCCCAGGGCTTGTTTCATGGAATAATGGCATGGTAAAACTACCCAAACACTGCTTTCAGAGGAACCTCAGAGTCACAAATGTTTGTTGAATGGGCAGAAGACTGGAGTCTGCTGGGCTGGAAGTGGCCCCAGGATCCCTCCCTGATAGTTTGTGTTCTTTCTGGGATGTTTCCTTGGAAGGCAGGTAGTAGCAGAAGCATCTTTGACAAGGAAAGGGACCTTTTATCTACCTGTCCTTGTGCTGACGGCATCAGGCTTTATGTGGGATAAGCAGGACTGTTAGTGGGCTTAGGGTCAGTCAGGCAGGCCCCACCCCCTTTCCTCAGCAAAGGGCATCTAAGTCTCTTGGGTCATCTTTAGGCAGACTTCGTGGTTATTAAGACCTGGCTTGCCCGGTGACCTATATTAAAAGTAGTGTGTGTGTCTTTTCAGCTGTTCCCCTCAAACGAACCCTGGCCCTTCTCTCTGTCCCCATTGAGGCCTTCCAGTAAGGGACTTGGGCTAACAGGAAGAGCTGATTGGGGCCAGTTGAATGCCTTTCCCTATCAGCTCTATGGCTACTACATTTCCCCTGACGGGGCTGCCCTTGGCTTTTCTCTGTAAAACCTCACAAGCCCCTTAGCCTCACCCCAGAAATATGTGGCTCCTTAGTCTCTAGGCCTCATCTGGAGGCTTCCTTGGGTTCACAGTGCACAGTCCATGTGCCTGGAAAGGAGACTTTGTCTACAGGCATTCTGCCTGGCCTAGGAAAGGACAGGTGCCATACATCCTAGTGAGAAGTCCTGTGGGCTCTTAACTTCCTGCTATGCATGGAGTAGGAAAAAGAGCCTGTAATTGAGGGGAGTGCAAGCAAAGAAGGCACTCCTGCTCCTTGTCCTCTCCTGGGGGCTAAGCATTCAGCGAGGTGCTCAGGCTCACTTGGAAAATCAGTCATCCTGTGAGACAGGTGAGGTGACAGAGATGATTGCCCCCAAAAAGGGAAGTGAAGAATCACACAACTTTGAGTATATTTAAACCATATTGAATTGCGTAGTATGGGAATTCTATGTCAATAAAACTTATTTTAGGAAAAGGGAAATTACATGCATCAGCATCATCAGTGGCAGAGTTTGTGTGGGAACTCGGGAATTGAGGATATCTTCTTTTTTTTGTTTTTGTTTTGTTTTTGTTTTTTGGGGGGGCATCACTGCCCTCAGGAAGTGGGAGTAGGAGGCCCAGCCTTTGCTCCGTGGAGCTGGAATCGAACCTCCATCCCAGTGGGCCGTAGTCCTGCGCACAACCACTACGCCAGCGGGGCTCAGCCTGAGGATATATTCTTCTGCCAGCCCCATCCCAAAACCCTTGGTCTTCAGCTGACTGGGTGTCCTTGACTGTGTTCCTTATCCTCTCTGGACCGAACATCTCCTTCAGCTAGGATAGTGTTTCTCAAAGTGATTGGTCCTGCCCCCTGGGGGTATTGGAATGATCCAGGGGACTGCAAAAGCAGATTATCTTGATTGTGAGTTGTGGGGTTTAGTATATAAGTTAATTACCCCCTGGGGGAGCTGATTAATTTTTTAAAAATGAAAATGAGGCAGTAGGCCAAATAAATTTAGGAACCTATCATCTAGGAACATGTGGCCCTGTACTCTTGGGAATCCTGAAGCAGCTGACTTTCTGTCTTCCATTTTGCCTCTGAAGGCATTTGGATGTTCCAAACATGAAGCAACACATCTATTGCTTATGCTCGATTCTTTCCCACCACCACCTATTAGGGGACTCATCTGCCTCAGTGAAGGCTTGGGTGGAGTAGAGGTGTGAACTGAGTCCCAGAGGTATCCTATGACCCAGCCTGCTCCCAGCCACCCTCTGCTTTTCGCAGATAACTGCCTCTTGGAAATGTGAGTCTGCATTTCTCCCTCCCTCCCTCTTCCCATGTGCTGCTGACTGAGCAGAAACCTCCAGTCCTGGCTGTGGTCTCTGTGGGCAAGGTGGAGAGTGTGTGTGTGTGTGTCGTGGACCATAAGAGAGTGCGGTTTATAGTAATGGTGTCTAGAAACATGAGGTACGCCCACTCTTATGGACCATTGGCACTAGGAGGAATGGATCTTGGATCAGTTTTGACTCTTTTGTAAACAGGAAGTGCGGCTGCACGAGAAAACAGCCCTGTCTAATTCACGGAGCCAGTGTCAGGAGACAGTGGTTGTGATTGAAAGCAGGGCCTAGAAGAAGAGCATTCCCATGGGCCATTTCTTATACACCAGCTCTTTGGCCACTCTCTGTTCTGTCTCCCTCAGTTTTTCCATCCAAGCTGTGGGGATCCTTGAGCAAGAGAGTTAGAGACCCGGCCATCAAGGGGACTGAGTTCTGCTTTTCCTCAACCAACTCCCTGCTGAGGGTGTGGTACTTGGGGCCATGAGCCAGGTCACAACCACAGTTCCGTGACAAGCAGATGAGGTCTTTTCCTTGACTCTCTACTCAGCAGGGCCATTGTTCACACTGACCAGGAGAGGAGTGGGGGCAAGACCAGGTCACTGCCTATCCCTGCAACACACATGTATAGTTCCTTTTTAGGTTCCCTGCAGGCTCGAGGCTTCCTTTTCTGTCCTTAACTGAACTGCTGTAGCTGTTTTAGCTGGCAGGCTAAGCAACCTGGGGGGTGGGAAGGCAGCACGGAGAGGCGGTTTTCAGATGCTTCGAAAGTAAGTGGTGGAGCCCTGTACTTAAACTTAACTTTATAAAGATAGTCTAGGTTCCCCTGTTTTGTTTCTCCATGTAGGTACTGGGTAAATCATGATTACACGTGAGGAGGAAGGATTACAGAGGTGGGGGGACGTTGCCCCAGGAGCGTGAGCTATTGGCTATTGGTTATTACATGCACAGGGACACAGGCCATGGGTAGGGGTGGGTACAGGAGTTCCTTAGTTTGTGTGGCCTCACATCCTGCCAGCTCCAGCAAGGGTATTAATACATCAGATAAGATCGTTCTCAGGTTTGTGTTTGTCGTGGGATATTTGGTCCCGAGAACATCTTGGGACTCTGTGGGTGCTCACTTAGACATTCCTATTCTTTTGTCTCTGAGCTAGGAGAAATTAAAAAGTCTGGTGTGGGTTCAGGTTCATGCTGACCTCTATGATTCCCGACATCCATTATCGCCAGCACTTCCCTGGGTTCCCGCCCATTTCTGTTTATACATATGGAGAAACTGAGGCAGACGGGATCTGACATGGCCCCTAAAAAGTTAAGCAGTTTAAATGATAGCTGGCTAGGAGATGGGTGGTCGGTAATGCCCCCTGGGACCAGTCAGCAGTTAACCCTTTAAAAAAACCATGGTTTCGCCTTTACTCTCCACCCCAACTAGGAAAGGCTTCAGAAAGGCTTCTTTTACTCATAGAACTAGCCCTGCCCCATGGCAGATGCTCTGGTCATGGGATGAGGCCTTCCGTGGACTAATGCTACCAGTGACTGCATTCACCCTGTCCCAAATGGGCCACATATTCCTAGAGCTCAGGAACCCTCTTGGGAAAAGTGGGATGGTTCTCTGAGAATCCAGTGAGTTGGAGCCTGGCAGGTCCTTGGTAGAACGTGGGGGTGGTATTGTGCTGAGGACTGCTAATCCCTGTTGGGATTGGGAACACAGTGGGGCAGTGGGAGACCCCTTTCCAGCTGGAGTCTGGGAGGAAAGAGCAGGTGCAGATTACCCACAAGTGCAGCGTCAGCAAGAGGAGAAGTTTCAGTTTCTATCAAAACAAGTTCTCAGAATTCCCCTACTTCTAGATCCACTGGCCCTCCTTTCCCCCTTTCTTGGGTCCCCACACAGGGAAGTCCAACCTTCTGAGAGAAGGAGGGCTTTCTGGATGAAAGCAAACCCTTACCAAGTGCTTACTTTGTTCTTAGCCTGAGGCTGGGTGCTTTCCCTGCCTTACATACAGCATTGAATAAAATGGCATCTCATTGCCTATATTGGGGAGGGACTGTTGCTGTTTCCTTGGTACACACACACACACACATTAGTGATCCCCAAATTACAGTACATCCTATTAGCTTGGTGGGGGTCCCCCTCCCCCGATAAGAAGCTGTAATTAATACACCTGCACTGTACTACTAATCAAAGGCATCTGAGAATTGAGAGGTAATATTGCACAGAAGGTAGAGAAGGGTCATAACTTGCCCACCGTTGGGGGCCCCTGTTTGAGAAAGCCTGTGTTATTAATCTTTACGTCAGATTGCTAACGTTTCAAGCTAAGGGTGCACAGGACTTGTGGGCCTTTCGATTCTGTAAAGGTTTGCCCTCAGGGTGGGCAGCAAGAGGAGGGGTGGCCTGGGCCCAGCCTTTGGGCCTTTCTTTGGGCTGCAGAAAACCCCAAACCAAACTCAATGCGATTAAGTGGAGTTTGACTCCTAGCCACCCTATATAAGGCTTTCGAGACTACATCTTCATGGGATGGTCTGCTCTTCCTCCTAAGGCATTGCTAGTGAGTTTGAACTGCCATCTTTGTGGTTAGCAGCCCAATGCCTAACCTTGAGAACCTCCAGGGCTCCTCTATGGGCTGTGGAAACGCACCAAAAAATGAGGAAGGACTTAGGAAGTGCTCCTGGCGACATTAGTGCTGACCCATGGGTGGCTAGGAATCTGGAGGAGTCCTCATCCTTATGACTAACTGAGCGCCAGTTTCTTGAGCACCTTCCAGGCCTTGTGTTGGAACCCTTCCCCTTGTAGTCTTCCTGTTGGAGGAAGAGGAGTTTGCTCTCCCTGTTGTACTGATGAGGCCATTGAGAGCCCGAGAGTTTCAGGGTTTTATTCAGTGTCTCACAGCTAGGAGGCAGCAGAGTCCTGCTGCTAGGTTTGATGCCTCGCCCATGAGGGGAGGCACAGGTGTCAGTGAGCGGCATGTGGGATTTTCCCCCTATCTCACAGTCTCTTCTCTGTTGTTCTGCATTTGGAATCTAGCTTGGGCAGATACATCTCCCAGGTCTGGACATAAGGGTTGACCCTTTCTTAGGATAGAGAAGTTTCACCTATACTTAAGTGTCTCTTCCCCGGGTCTGGCAGGCTGACTCCTATTTAACCCTTTCACTCCCATCTTAGTTCCTGTTTACTGCAACTGCTGACAATACTGCTTCCCCGGAGCCCCAAGCTCAGCTTACAGAAATAGCTCCCCGAGCAACTTGGGCAGCCACAGTGGGCTCTGTGGTCCTGGCTTCTAAGAAAGGCGGCAGTAAGGGGGCCCCAGCCTGTGCGCTGGACACGTGACTTGCTGGAAGTGCCGCTGGGGGTGGAGCTGAGTGTAGCCACAGAACCCACATCCTTGTTTACATCAGTGAAGGGGCTCTCCCTTCCCGCCTTCACAATCTCCATTCCCCTCTCCCCCCTTAAGTTCTAGACCTCCAAGAGGCTGGAGGCAAGCAGGCTTCCTTTTCTGTCTCTGAACAGCCTTTGCTTACCACACAGAGCGAGCCCTCCAGGGAGGGAAGGAGAGGACAGGAAGGACATTTTTCTGACAGCCTTTAGCTGGGTAGGCCAGTGACCATGGGAGCAATCTGGAGTTTGGTTGCCTGCACTGACCTGCGTTCCTCCCCAGTGCCCTAGGGCGAGCTCATCAGAGCCACAGTCCTCCGGGGAAACAAAGGGAAATCCCCTCTTTGTCATCACTAGTCAAAATCAGTCTTGCTTGATATCCAAGCTTACCATAATTTCCCAGTGAGAGGTCTACCCTGGCTTCCCCAGCCTTCCCATTCATTCAGCAAATGGCCTGCACTGGGGTGGACTTACATAAATGGGAGCTGCCTTCAGCCCAGTGGGCAAATGAAGGTGGGACCCATTGCTACATCATGTAGTACCCTTGGGCGGCAAGAAAAGGAAACTATATTAAAGAATGGATGGGTACTTGACAAGTAGCCTGCCCGAGAGGAAGGGAAGGGCAATGTCATTTGTTGACTATCCTTAAGCAAGGCAGAGGAGTCTGGTCCTCCTCTCACCTTATCAGACCCTCCCAACACCTGGGCCCTTTGGGCTGCAGGCTGCCTTTCCTGACTTAAAGTGGTTGGATAGTACAAGTTCGTGGGAAAATTCTATTATCCTTTCATTCTACTTTTCCATGAAAATTTTAAGGTCACCCCCCCCCAAAAAAAAAAAAAACAACACCAAACCTATCCTCTGTGTTTCTTGCAGACAGTAATATAGTTTTCCCCATCTCTTTGTACTTTGCAGTACCCTTCATTCAGGCTTCACTGTGGGGAAAGGGCCTCCGGTCGTCTGAGTGATGAAGACTCCATTCCAAGTCCACTGACGGTTACTTTATGCCCATGACTGTTTTTAATGTCACAGGAGACCTGCCACGTAGTTATATCCATCTGGTCCCCACTTCACAAATGAGGCCAAAGAAAGATTCGAAATACTTTATTCTGATCACTCAGCTCACTAGTGCCTGACAGAATGAGGCTTAGAGTTGAGGTTTATTTTTTATAACCTACAAAGACCACACTGCTGAGAGTCAGGTAAAGGGAATTCCAGCATTGACTGTCAGTCAGATAGACTTTCTGTATGACCTTGGGCAAGCTCAGAACTCCCTGAGTCTTTCCTCCTGTGGAGAATGAAAGGGGGTTGGAACTGAGGGTGCTTTAGGCCATTTTTGAGAATTAAGAGTGTTTGTTGTTGGCTTGTCTGAGTGGCTGGGAAGGCTCTAAATAGTCATCTGCCCAAAAGGCCTCCGGTTGTGTCTCTCACCTGAGCTTTCTTCAGGAGTGTTCCCTGCCTGTCTCTCTTGTGCATGACTTCAGTCCATCTGACTTGAAATTGCTGCTTGGGCCTTGGGGTAGGAAAGGGAATTTCCCTGGCCTCCCTGGCGCAAAAGAGTGTTCTTTGACTCAGGACTCTACACCAGTGGCAGCTCCAAGCATAGCCTCTCCTTTTTTTGTTTGTTTGTTTGTTCCACAGCTGACCAAGTATATGGTGACCAGGACATGCACGAGGTTGTGCGAAAGCACTGCATGGACTATCTGGTGAGCCCTTACGGAGGCCTTGGTGCAGGGGCAGGGCGGGAGGATCTCCTCTCCACATAGATCTTGATGTGCCTGTGTTTTCTGCAGATGAAGAATGCAGACTACTTCTCCAACTACGTCACAGAGGACTTCACCACCTATATAAACCGGAAGCGAAAAAATAACTGCCATGGCAACCACATTGAGATGCAGGCCATGGCAGAGATGTACAACCGCCCTGTAGAGGTGTATCAGTACAGCACAGGTACTTTTCTGGTGGGTAGGTGAGAGACTGATGGCGCCTAGGTGTGCCTGCCCTACAGGCCCACTGCAGAGACTCCCTCGTTCTCTCTCCCTGCAGAACCCATCAACACATTCCATGGGATCCATCAAAACGAGGATGAACCCATCCGTGTCAGCTACCATCGTAATATCCACTACAACTCGGTGGTGAATCCCAATAAGGCCACCATTGGCGTGGGATTGGGCCTACCATCATTCAAACCAGGGGTAAGTTGGGTCTCCAGGCCCAGGGTAGCAACTCCTCTGTTGGAGTCTCAGTTCCCTACCTCACAAAAATATGTAAATATATATTAAATATAATGATAGGGAAATAGATCTATATACATGTATTTACTTATTTAAGTATCAAGGTAGCAGTTGGACATTGGGCTTCTACTCATACTCCCTCAACACGAGAACGCTTTGTTCTAATAACGTATGTGGCATTCTGTGATGCTCATTTTCCCAGCACGATGATTGAAGACAAAACGGATGCATAGCAAATGTGAAAAAAGCTGATGGTGCCCAACTATCAAAAGATAGAGTGGGGCTGAGCCCCGGTGGCATAAGTGGTTGAGTGCCAGACTGCGGCCTGCAGGCTTAGCGGCTCAAATCCAGCAGCAGCAAGGCTGGGTAGCTCCCACGACCACCAGAGGGCAGTAATGCCTAAAAATTAAAATTAAAAAAAGAGTGTCTGAAGTCTTAAAGGATCAGCAAGCGGCCCTCTTGCTGAGATGCAACAAAGTCCACATGGAAGACACACCAGCCCGTGTGATCATTAGGTGTCGATAGGATCAGGTAGCAGGCATCAAAGACCTAGAACAAAAAATCATATCAATGTGAATGAGGGGGAGGGGAGAGTGGAGACCCAAAGCCCATCTGTAGACATCCCTTCACAGAAAAATCACAAGGAAGAGACCAACTAGTCAGGGTGATGTATAGCACTGATGAAACATACAACTTTGCTCTAGTTTTTTAGTGCTTCCTCCCTCCCCCCCCCCATCATGACCCCAATTCTGCCTTACAAATCTGGCTAGACCAGAGCACATACATAGGCTGAGATAGAAGCTGGAAACACAGGAAGTCCAGGACAGATGAAGCCCTCAGGACCAATACCAGGAGTAGCGATACCAGGAGGGGATGGTGAAGGTGGGGGGAGAAAGGGGAAACCAGTCACAATGATCTACATATAACCCCCTTCCTGGGGGATGGGCAACAGAAAAGTGGGTGGAAGGCGACATTGGTCAGTGTAAAACATGAAAAAATAATAACTAACAACGATTCGTGAGAAGGGGGAGAAAAGAATTGATGCCAAGGGCTCAAGTAGAAAGAAAATGTTTTGAAAATAATGATGGAGGGGGCGTAGTGGTTGAGTGTGGGACCGGGGCCCACTGGCTTGGCAGTTCAAATCCAGCAGCAGCTCTCCAGGTGCAAGGCTGGGCAGTGGGCAGTGATGCCTCCCCCAAAAAAAAGAATAAAAAAAGAAAGAAAATAATGATGGCAACAAGTGTACAAATATGCCTGACACAATGGATGGATATATTGTGATAAAAGCTGTGTGAACCCCAATAAAATGATATAAAAACAAAAATGCTTTTCCCCTTTGGGTCTCCGTTGAGGACCCTGTACAAAACTAGGAAGGTAGTTGAGGTAGATTTCAAGGCTCATTCTGTGGTCTCCGTTTGCTTGTCTCGGAGCTGGCTCCTCTATCATTTGTACCTGTTTTGAGAGTTGACATGTAGAATAAGAATTGAATTTGGGGACAGTGAGGCAGCGTTGGTCTGCGTAACTTACCATCCTCTTAGATTCCCCTCCCAACTCATCATAGTTCGAGACGGCTGGAGTCAGACCTGGAATGCCCGGGGCCCTAGGACAGACGGTGCAACTACTCTGCGCCAGGAATATGGCTGGTACATTGAGCCTGGGTGTGGTGGGTGCTCAGAAAGGGAAAGGCGTCATCCCAGCAGACAGATGAGTTCTCTTCCTCAGAAAGTCTGGGATTTCGATATCTGTTAGTCAAGTCTCCCTTTCTGCCAACAGAAAAGTACCCCGCGTTGTAGGAAAAACATACACTGATAGCAAGACAGTCTCCACAGAAACTTCTAATTTTAGAGAAGTCTTGGATTTAGGGGAATTACTGAGGCTATGGAGAGTTCCAGTATACACCACACCTAGCTTACTCTGTTAATTACCATCTCCTGGCAGGGGAGCCCTGATGGCATAGTGGTTACGATTGGACTGCGATCCACAAAGTCCACAGTTTGAAACTCATCAGCTGTATAAAGACCTGTGAACAGATGGAAACACACAAGGGCAAGTTAATTCTACACTGTCCCATAGAGTCGGCATTGACTCGATGGCAGTGACGGGTTTTTTGTTGTTGTTGTTTTTTTTAATCACAGATGAGCCAGTATTGATATATTCTTCAGTTTGCACTTTTTTCCTAATGCCCTTTCTCTGTTTTGTCCTGGCTAGTACCATATTCCTTTTAGTTCTTGTGTCTCTTCAGGCACCTTGGCTGTGCCTCTTTTTCAGCCTTGCTTTGTTCTGGTTTTGGTTTTGATCTGTTGACTTGCACTCTAGTTTTGTCTTTTACAGAATGTTATCATTGGAACACCTGAGTATATAGCTTTTTCAGACTGGTCCCTTTCATTTAATATCACTCATTTAAGAGCCTCCATGACTTTTTTGCGGCTTGATAACTTGTATCATTTTGGTTTTTGAAATTTTGAATAATTTGTTGTCTTATTAGTACCTTTTGTAGAACAGTTTTACATTTACAGAAAAATAGAGATGACAAAAAAAAAGAAGGGAGATGACAGGGCAGAGAATTCCAACCTCCGACTTCCCCTCCGTCTCCCTCCAGTTGACTGTTATCAGTATCTTAGAGGCCTGATATTTTGTCAACTGTGAGTGAAGGCTTTATCATTTTGGAGGCGTGCGGGTTTATTGTAGGATGCTCCTGTATTCGATTTTCCCCAAAACTTTATTGTGAATTACCGTAGTGTAGGGTTTCCAGATCATTGTTTTTGCATACACCAACTTAGCAAACCTCCCTGTATTGAAATGGGTCTCGTTCTCTCCCCATTAGACAAGAATTGGGAGTTTTAGGGAGGAAGATCACAGTGTTAAAGTGCTATTTTCATGAAGGGATATTATATCAACATAATTTATGATTCTTGATGCAGACCTTGAACATTAGGCTGAGGGAGTCACTGTGTAGTTAAGAGGTGGGGAGTTATGTGCCATTCCCTCAAGGGCAAAGGAGCCACATAAATGACTTGAGTTCAATGCAGAAAAGAGATTGCCTCTCCTCCATTTATTCATTTTTTTCTCATTTGCTTCATTTAGTTTCTCTGCTGTGGAGTCGATTCTGACTCACAGCAACACTGCAGCCCCGTGGGTTTCCGAGACGACATTTATGGGACTACAAAGCCTTGTCTGTCTTTTGCAGTATTTCAGTAGGGACTTGGGGTGTATATTTTATGCATTGAATTATAATCCAAATACAGGCACACCTCAAGAGAGATTGCAGCTCTGATTTCAGACCACTGCAGTAAAGCCCAGAAAGCCCAATTTTAAAGAATTTCCCAGTATATATTAAAAGGTATGTTTCCACTATTCTGTAGTCTAATAGCTATGAAAAAGTGCGAAATAATTCAAGAGATGCCAAAATATGAGAGACATAGTGAGCATGTGCTATTTATTGGGAAAATGGTGTGGATTTGTTCAATGCAGGGTTGTTACAAACCTTTGTTTTAAAACAAACACAAACAGAACCTCACAGTATCTGTGAAGCATAATAAAATGAAGCATGTGAGGCTGAGCCCTGGTGGCTTAGTGGTTGTGCGCGGGACTGCGGCCCACTGGGATGGAGGTTCAATTCCAGCTCACAGGAGCAAAGGCTGAGCTTCCTACTCCCACCACCAGAGGGCAGTGATGTGACGCATGTGAGTGTGCTAGTGTGCTAGTTTCAATTATTTTGTTGCTCAGACTGTCCCTTTTCATGTTGTCATCATTGGGCACTTTTCATGTTTTCGTTTGTTTTTTAAGAGAGAAGCGACACCTCTTTACTTTCTGGCCAGACAAGATTCGCACTTCCCACTTAGGTTGCTTTATACATTGATAATACAGTTAGTTTTTGTTTGTTTGTTTGTTTTCTTCACATTCTGGGCTCCCCTTGACCTCCTAAATGGTTTTCTTTCTTCTAAATGATCTTTTATAAAGCATTTGCATATATGAGGCTATACAGAATATACTCACTTCTCACTTACTCACATGGTTCCTAAGCCCAAGCTTAGGAAATCAGCTCTATGAGGAAATAGAGGTGGGTTGACTGATTACATACCTGCCAAACCAAGGAGACCCACGACCCAGCCCATGGTACTCCCACTAGCACCTTAGCATTCCCTATTGCCAGATGTCTATCATCAGTGCTCACAGTAATCGGATAGATTTATTATTGTAGGTACAAAATGTCAATCAAGGGCTGAGCCCCGGTGGCGTAGTGGTTGTGCGCGGGACTGCGGCCCACTGGCTTGGAGGTTCAAATCCAGCAGCAAGGCTGGGCCTCCTACTCCCACCACCAGAGGGCAGTGATGCCCCAAAACCCAAAAACAAAACAAAACAAAAAAAACAAAATGTCAATCAGCTGTTTTGTGAGGTGTTCGCGTAGGCACACCACCTTAAAACCACCCTTTTCCCACCCACTTGACCCTCCTCTTTCCCCACAATTCCTGAAACCACTGATCTTTTACTATCTCTGTCAGAAAAAGAAAACCCAGGCATCTTGCTGTTCTGTTGACTCTGGTTCATAACGACCTTGTAGGACAGTATGGAACTGCCCCTTGCAGTGTCCGGCTGTATCGAAGCAGACCGCCACCTCTTTCTCATCCACAGCGGGGGTGCGTTCAAACCACCAACCTTTTGCTTTAAGCCTTTTACAGCGTGGGCTTCTGTTCAAGTTGCCTTTTCCATGTGTCCTATAATTGTAATCACAAAGTAGGCATGCCCTTTTCCGACTGACTTTTTTCACTTAGGAATATACACACAATGATTTTTTTTCTTTTTTTAATTAATGAGTCATTTTATCGGGGGCTCTTCTAACAAGTCAAACATCCATCGTACCAAACACATTTGTACATATGTTGCCATCATCATTTTCAAGACATTTTCTCTCTGCTTGAGCCCTTGGTATCAGCTCCTTCAAAGATTTTCTATTACCAGTTGAGTGACTTTAATGGCACGTTTCTTTCTCCTCAATTTTTGGATGGGTCTTTTATTGAAGGATAGTGTTCTGTTGTGCAGACCTCCCACGGCTTGTTGTTTACCCAGTCCTCTCGTGAAGGACATCTTGGTTATTTCTGTGTCTGAGGGTGAAGAATAAAGCTGCAATGAAGTTTCATATGCAGGAGGTCTTGTACGGGTACGAGTTTTCAGATCACGGGAGTATCCGAGAAGCTGCCAAACTGTTCCCATGGCGGCTGTGCTGGTTTGCGATTCTGCCAATAGTGGAGGAGGTGCAAGTTCTGTCACTCTGCAGCTTTGTGCAGTTGGAGTGGTCGATGTCGAGGCTCTCAGTCACCCGCAGAGGTGTGGAGTGTGGCAACTCATTGCCGCTTCAATTTAGAATTGCCTAAACGACCAGTTAAGAGGGTCCTGGTGACAAGGTGGGTTAAGTGTTGGGCATCTAGCTATAAAGTCAGCAGTTCGCACTCACCTGCTCTGTCTGGGAGAAAGATGAGGACCGCTGTCTGTACCCACAGAGACTGGTAGTCTCCGAGGGTTGGTAGGTCAGAATCAACTTGATGGTGGTGGGTTTGTTGCACTTGTTTTTCTCTTTTTTTTGCAACAAATGAGAGGCCCCCTAGTGGCACATTTGTTTAAGCACTGGAGCCCAACCAGGCAGATCCAAGAGCGAAAGATGTGAGAGTCTTTGGAAACCCAATAGGGCAGTTCTACTCTGTTCTTCTTAGACTTTTTGTCCCAACACTTTTATTGGCACACAATTGACATAGCATGCAATTCAGTCGTTTGATCATTGGGTCATATTAAGAATTGTACAATCACCACCACACTAATTTCTACTCTGTTCTTTGAGGTCACTCACGAGGAGTCAAAATGGATTTAATGGCAATGGGTTTGGGTTTTTCTTTTTGTTTTGTTTTTCGGTTACCAAATGATATCGAATACCTTATGTTTACTTGCCCTCTTTGTCTTATCTTTAGTAAGTAATATGTTTAGACCTTCTGTCTATATTTTTAATTTGCCTTGTTTCAACATAGACTGCATGTTTTTATGACTACTATTTACATATAAAAATTATACTTGTTGGGGGGGCATCACTGCCCTCTGGTGGTCGTGGGAGCTACCCAGCCATGCTCCTGGAGAGCCACTGCTGGATTTGAAATGCCAAGCCCATGGGCCGCAGTCCCATACTCAACCACTACGCCACCGGGACTCAGCCCTCAAAATTATACTTTTACATCATTACTTAGCCCAAATGTATTTGTGAGTTTGGTGGTGTGTAGGGGTATGAAATTAGTCAAAGTAGAAGTTGCTAGAACAGTACTTATACTCATTGCTTGGGTTGTACACTGACATTTTCTACTTTATTTTTTATTTTTATTTTTTGGTGGGCATCACTGCTCTCCGGTGGTGGGAGTAGGAGGCCCAGCCCCACTGCTGGAATTGAACCTCCGTCCCAGTGGGCCGCAGTCCCGCGCACAACCACTGTGCCACCGGGGCTCAGCCCTTACTTTATTTTTTTTCAATGCTGTTGTAACTCAATCCAAAAATAGTACTCTCTACAACTTGTTGCATCCCATACCTTGGTAATAGTGCTTTCCCTACCCACTTATTCTTTCTTTCTACTCCGTATGCACAGCTGCCTTCTCAGGTAATATTTTCTCTCTGTTCCTGCTGAGCGTTGTGAAACAGCCATTTGTGGGGTTTTTGTCTTATACTTAGTCCCTCAGTGGAATCATCTTGGGAGTGCTTCCGAGCATAGGAATTGGGAATGACAGTTTCTCCAGTCCCTGAGGAGTAGGCTGTCTGGTGAGAGGGGCTTGCCTAGAGCACCTGCCTACCTGGCTCCCTGATTTTCTGGACCCAGTGAGTCCACTTTTCCAAGACGGTCCTGGCTTTGTCTCTGGTTTGAGAGTGCCAGCCACCTCATATCTCTGTTCTTCTCCCCTTTGCAGTTTGCAGAGCAATCCCTCATGAAAAATGCCATAAAAACATCAGAGGAATCATGGATTGAACAGCAGATGTTGGAAGACAAGAAGCGGGTCACAGACTGGGAGGCCACCAATGAGGCCATTGAGGAGCAGGTGGCTCGGGAGTCCTACTTGCAGTGGCTCCGAGATCAGGAGAAACAGGCCCGCCAGGTCCGTGGCCCCACCCAGGTAGGTGGTGAGTCTTGTTGCTTGCCTGCCAAAGAACTTAGGAAGAAAGGAAGTTAGATCCCAACCCAGGAGCTGAACCGCATTTTGCCTTTAGTCTTGGTCAAACCTTGAGCACTCAGCACCTGTGCAGAAGCAGTTCTTAGTAAGTGTGAAGGAGGGAGGGATGGTGCAAGGTAGGGCAGCAGCTGGTGGTTACACCAGAGAGGGATGAAGCGCTTCAGGGAGACAGACTTTCACTGAAGGCCCCATTTTTGCCAGGCTCTGCTGAGGATATCAGATCAGATTTGGCCCATTCTGCCCTCGTTGGTGCTCCCCTGTCTATTGAGAGAGACAACAGACAGACAGACGTGGCTGGGGCCCTACATCCTGACTTGGCGGCCAGTGGAGATAGGGGCTCTGGACAGGCTTCCTAGAAGTGAGTTTTTAGGCAGGAGAGGGAACAGAAAAGACAGGCATTTGGAGTGATAAACATTGGCAAGAGTTAACTAAATTCATTAACTGTTAATGAAGATCTGTGTATGGAATAAGTCGGCCATCAGGACAGATCAAGTTTGTTGTCCTTATGAGACTTGCATTCTTCCAGAAAGGAACAAAATAAACCATAAGCATAACGAATCAGTTAGTTGAGGGGTGCTAGGGGTAAAACGTGGAGAGCAGGGTGAAGGGAATGGGTAGGGCTGAGTGTCGGGGCTGGAGTTCCCAATATTAAGTACATGGCCAGGGTAGGCCTCTGAACAGGGGAGATTTGAGCGACATTGTGCAGAAGGTGAGAGGGTTGGCAGGGAGCCCAAAACGGTAGGGAAGGCTTTCCCTGTGAGCGAGGAGGAAGCCATTGGGAGGATTCCGAGCAGAGGCAGGATCTGAGGCTGACTTTGGAACACGCTTCCTCCTGCTGCTGAGTGTAGGACGGAATGTGGAAGGCAAGGGTGGAAGCCAGGGACAGCAAGGAGGAGGCTGCCGCACAGGCTAGGTGAGTGGTGTGGGTGCTGGCAGTGGGACGGGAAGAAGAGTTGGGTTCTGGAAATAGCTTGCAGGCAGAGGTAACAGCACTTTGTGTCACATTAACTACAGGGATGTGCGAGAGAAAGGTTAAATACACAGTTTATATTTTGTCCTGTGGGGAGCTCTCTGTGATTGGAATGATGGCGACTAGTTGGTTTCTTATGGCGTCTCTGATAGAAATCCCACTAGTGTGTGGCTTTAACAAGCAAATTTTATTTTCTCACAGTTTGGAAGGCTAGAAGTTCAAATACAGGGTACCCGATCTTACCGGAAGGCTTTCTCCCTGGAGAAAGATCCTTGTTTTGGGTTCCGTGATTTGGCCTTCTGCGTGTCCTTGGCCACCTCTGAGTGACCTCTCTCTTTCCCCCGTCTGTGCGTGCCTGCTCCTGTACCGAATCTGCGCTTTCTGTCTCAAAAGCGATGGCTCTGAGTAACAACAGAGAAAAGCCTGTCCTGAAACAGAGTTGCGCTGTGCTCCCAGATAGGATTGCAACACATTTTGAAGAGACAAGAAATGTCGAGCTTTGAGGGCAAGAGGGAGCCCTCAGGGATGAGGCAGAGGAGGGTCAGGGCTGGTGTTGGCCCTCGCCTCCTTGTTCATTTTCCATTCCAGCCCCGGAAAGCCAGCGCCACGTGCAGTTCGGCCACAGCCGCAGCCTCCAGTGGCCTGGAGGAGTGGACCAATCGGTCCCCGCGGCAGCGGAGTTCAGCCTCGTCTCCTGAGAGCCCTGAGCTGCATGCTGAGCTGGGCATCAAGCCCCCTTCTCCAGGCACTGTCCTAGCTCTTGCCAAACCTCCTTCACCCTGTGCGCCAGGTTAGTGACTAGGTCACAAAGAGGGCATTGGGTTGAGGGCTGCTCCCTGGGTCGTGCCTCTGCCTCTTAACTGTCCATTGGTTCCAGGTACAAGCAGCCAGTTGTCAGCAGGGGCCGACCCGGCCAACTCCCCTCTCGTGTCCCTCTACCCTGCTCTGGAGTGCCGCGCTCTCATTCAGCAGATGTCCCCGTCCGCCTTTGGTAAGCCTTTTCTCTTGGGGGACTGGCAGCTGGGACTAGAGGGGAGGAAGAAGCAGGTCCTGAGGGGCTTTTGGTGACTGGCCATCTTTCTAAGAAAAGGAATGAGAGGGAATTTTTCACCCCTAGATATCTACCCCAAAAGGCAATGGAGTAAAGTTTTTTTTCGCCCTAGAGAGAGGAGTGAGAGGGGCCTCTCGGGGGTGGGGGTGGGGGTGGGGGGTATTTTCCTGCTCTGTGTGTGACCCTGGAGTGGGTTCCTCCAGAGCCAGGATGGGGAGAGAGCTCCAGCCTTACACCACCTTCTCCCCTCCCTCTTGCCCAGCAGGTCTGAATGACTGGGATGATGATGAGATCCTAGCATCGGTGCTGGCAGTGTCCCAACAGGAATACCTAGACAGTATGAAGAAAAACAAAGTGCTCAGAGACCCAGCCCCAGACAAGAGTTGATGTGGAGACCCAGGGACTGAAGGCCGTCTCCCAACCCTGCCACTCCTGCCCTTTGGTGCCACCCCACGTTCTTTGGCTTTCTTCCCTGTTGCCATCTGCCCTTTGCCCTCTTGAGAGCCCCTCCTTTGCCTGGCTCTCACTTTCCCCTGGCTGGCCCACCCCTGTGCCCCCTCTCATCGCTGCCACCACCACCACCGTCTCCGCCAGCTGGTGTGCCCTGTTGCCCCTGCACAGCATCCTCCCTGCACTCCACAGGGGACTTGGGCATGGGTGCCGAACGTAGGCGAGAGGCACACAGAGAAACCACCTGGCAGCCAGGCAGCCCCAGAGGAGAGACGTTCAGACAGAGCAAAGGTGTTACTGTTCATTCCTTTCAAGATCAAGAGAAAAAAAAAAACACTTGTTCCTCTGCCCCAAATGATACCAGGGAGGTAGGGGAGAGAAGTGAGGAATCCCCTTTCCAGTACCCCAAGAATGTCTGAGCCTTCAATATGGAATTTTTCTTTTTTAAAATGTCCTTTTATCTTATAAAACTAACTAATCAAAAATGATGTAGACACCTGCATTGACTCTGTGGAGTCTCAAATTTGGGTGCAGGAAGGTGATGTGTGTGGAGGGGACATGGGTGGGAGAGCACGTTTCAGACTGGCTGTGGACAATGAGACCCTGGCCTCGCTGCCTTCCTTTAGCTTCTACCACTACCACCAGTCTCTTTGAAATCTCGGGGTGGGGGGAGGCATCTTCGGGAATCATGGCCGCTACCCAGGATTTGAGCGTGGGGAGTGGGAACAGCCTTGGCAGACGGGGCACCTGTGTCCTGGAGGTGTTGACAAGATCTGCCATCTGTATCATCCTTGGCACAATAAAACCAAATGTCAGTTTCCCATGAGCGCCTCTGTTCTATGTGGGGCAGGAGGTGGGTGGGCTCCTGGGCAGTGGAGATGGGCACCCAGTAGGGTCCACCTGGGGCCCTGGGATTTGTTCAAAATAGGATGAAATTCACTTAGTAAAATCTGTGGACGGACCTTGTGGCACCAAGAAAGCTACACCATTGTCTTCTGCCCCTCTTGCCATAGCACTGGCGCAGACACTTACTGCCCACTCAGTTTCTAGGAACAGAGGACCAGAAGCATTTTCTGTCTGAATTTTAGCTTCTCCACCTGTCTCTCACACCATACATATTTGCTCTTGTGTGTTCAAAAAGCATGGAAGATAGCTCATAGTGGGCTGAGCCCCGGTGGCGTAGTGGTTGTGCGCGGGACTGCGGCCCACTGGGACGGAGGTTCAATTCCAGCAGTGGGGCTGGGCCTCCTCCCACCACCAGAGAGCAGTGATGCCCAAAAAACAAAAACAAAAAAAGATAGCTCATAGTTTGGCGGATGAGCTCAGAGGGACCTCTACAACTGGGTTTTAGGAGCTGAGGAACAACTCCAGCTCTGTTTTTCTGCGTCCTGCCTGGTCCTTTGACACCTATTTTATCATCACTGCCTCAGTAGTGGGTCCCCGTGGAAGGATGGGTGTTGCCCATGCCTGAGAAAGCATCTGGCTGCGAGTCTGAGGTCAAGTTTGGCTAGATGGGAGAGCAGCTTTGAAACCTGTGGCTTTTACCTAGCTGCCTGACTATGGTCAGATCAATTCGCCTGAGTCTGACATCTCTCATCTATAAGCCAGCCATACTGTGGTGGTGAGCATCGAGAGACAACCTGGTGGTATGGTCAGCGGTTCATGTGACAGGTGGCTGGGCACAGTGTCCGGCACATTCTGAAAGCACAGATGGTAGCAGCTAACCAGTGTCCCCATGCTGGGGTTGCTGCAGTTTGCGCCCTGCCTCTCCTTGCTGTTCCCGGCTGTTTCCCTGACCTCTGCCTGGGATTTGCCTTTACTCTAGTCAGCCACCAAGCAAGCTTTCGAGACAGGGAAAGGGTCACTTGAGAAGCCTGTGTCACCCCATTCACACCCCATTCACACACAAATACACTACTTCCCCTTCCCCAATACTATGTAAACATCTGGGCAAGCTGTCTCTGATAGCTCCGTGCCCCACCCCTACCCCCCAGGGCCTAGTGTCTTAGGAAAAACCTAAAGCCACACATATGGATTTAAGCCCATTCCGATTCATGGTGACCCTATAGAAGCCAGCAGAAGTGCCCCCAAGGGTTTCCAGGACTGTGAGTCTTTCGGGGAAGACATCCCACCAAATAATGTTAGGTAAGAGGAGTTAGTACCCAAGTTATTTGCTCTTTGGAGGGATATTGGTGAGCCCCAAGTCTTCATGTGTTGGTGTGCATCTCACTTAAGACTATCTCCAGTTGGGTCTTTATGTGTCTAAAGTGTGAGAAACAGACGTGTGTATCCACGTGATGGGGTGATTCTTGACCGTTTATGTCTGTCCAAGACTGTGGGTCTGGCAGTGCTGCTGTGGTTTCTCTCTGATGGGGTAGAGATATGTCGGTGTTTATTCTTCTGGCAGATTCCGGGGTGCTATTTCTGGGCAGTTTGAGTGACAAGGCTGTCTGTCCGATGACACGTGTGTCTGTGGCTGGTTCCACTGTCTTCCCCTTGTCTTTTGCGACACTGTATCGCTCTGTGAACCTATCGTGTCAGTTGGTGTGTATGCTTTGGGAGCTGTGCGTGTCATGTCTCTGGAGCATCCTTGTATTTTCCAGAGTCAGACTCTGGGACTGATTTCCAGATAGCCCAAGCCTCTTGGTGCATGTCTGCTGGTGCCTAGGCCTTAGTAGTGACAGATAGGGTCAGTGTACCTGACAGGACATTTCTACATCATTGTCACATGGCAATGCCACCTGTACACGAGCCTGAAGTACCTGTTGTCATTGGCAGCAGCCCAATTGTGTCTTGACAACCCCGTGTCCCAACTCTGCTACAAGCAGCAGCATTTCTAGGTGTCATTCGGGGACATAACTTTATCCGATAGCCTGCCCACGTGGCAAGATATGTTAGTCTGACTCGAGTGACTATGTCAGGTTTACATGAATGGGGCAGTGCATGTTTGTTTGTGAGAGGGTTTCCAAAAGCTCGTGGGAAAATGCGGTTTTCTCACAAACCCTTTGAAGACTCTGGTAGTGCTGTCCAGTAAGTGTTGGACTGCTAATCTCAAGGTCAGTGGTTCAAACCTACCAGCTGCTCCTTGAGAGAAAGATAAGCCTTTTAGCTTCCATTAAGATTTATAGCCTTGAAAACTATAGCGTCAGTATGAGTCACCTTGACTCCATATCAGTAGGCTTCTCCCATATCCTACCCCACACATCTTATGAGGGTCAGTCAAGTATCGCTAGGGTGCCAACTCAAACATGCACAGATTTATTCTAAACAAAGTGTGTTTAAACACATTTGTGGTCAGTGGATAGCTACAGAAAAGTTCTGTCAGCAATACACTTGTCTTAGTTCCCTTCGAGTGCCGTAAGGAGAAAAAACAAAACAAAACAGCTTCTGAGGGGATCTGCTGGGCCACTTAAAGTCAAGGCAAAGCGGTGATAGTGACTGCTTTTTAGGGTTACAAAGGGGTGCTCTTGACATTTTCTTGAAGGCCACAGAATGATTGCAAGGGCGGAAGACGTTTGAGGAAAAGGAAAAATTGTTGGTGAGGAGAAGGCCAGAAAAGTTGTAGCGATGATTTCCGCCCACATCACCACAATCCACCTGCTCATTCTGAAGGGGGTAGTAGTAAGTCTGCCCCAGCATCCCATGGGGGGCAGCCTCGTCCCATCCACCTTCTCTTCTCATTCAGACTTCCTTTCCCCCAAACTCTTGAGGAACACGATTTGAGTCCTCAGAGATGCCCCAACTGCCCTTTCAATGTGGCATAAATAGGAAGAGGGCAGGATATTTCCAGGAGGTTTGAGGGGATGGAAACACCTCTTTCAGAGTGGTGTAGACGGAGGTGGGGGCATGGAGTGAGGAAAACTTCAGGTTTTGGTATTTTTAACAAAGGTTTCTAAAATTGTCTAGTACCACTCTTTGACGTGCCCTGGGACCCAGTGCCTTTGTGTGTCTGTCTCGGTGGAGTGGAGAAGCTCACGGGTGGTCATTTTCACATCTGTGTCACAGGAAAAGGAGCCCTGGTGGCAAGGTAGTGACCCCTTGGACTGCTAGTAGCAAGATCAGCAGTTCTAAACCGCCTCAGCGGGAGAACAGTGAGGCTTTCCACTGCAGTACAGAGTTAAGAGTCTCTGAAACCCACAGGGGCACTTCTGCCGTGCCCTATAGGGTCACTATGAGTTGGAGTCCACTTGATGGCAGTGTTTCTGAGAGTAGTGATTGAGGGAGGAAGTTACCGCCAACTTAAGCGACCTCTACAGCACTTTCGTGGACCCTGCACTCATCCAGAAACACACGTTTACCCTAGTTTGCCCTTTCCTCTTATGAACCACCCTCCCTTGCGGTTCCTGCTGGTTGGACCCACGACTGGGTCTAGCCAGGTCTAGCTAAAGTTAAGGAATACCCCACAGACCGCCCACTGGAGCATGGGACGCTGCTGCCGTTGGGCGGTGCATTTTCCGCAGTGCTGGTCAGGGGCGTTGGTGACCCCTCCTCAGCAGCCAGGGCCCCCTACTTCAGTGTGCCCGGTGGTAGCTGCCAGACTCTTAGAACGCTCAGCTTGGGTGAATAGCACCCATTGTGACTAGCCTGGTCATAGGCTCGATTTTAGAAGCCAGGTGGGGAAGCATCTCTGCGTTCGTGTCAATGCGGCCGTGACAGACCCAACTTCCTAGGGAAGGGGGCTGCGCAGATAGGCGTTTTTAAAGTTTTTGTGTATGTGTGCAGACCCCGCGGTAACAACCCAAACAAAAGCGGGAGCTGCAGAAGGATTCCCAGAATCGGTTTCTTCTCCGCAAGCATCCCACCTCGTGCCACCCTCCTTTGTATGCAGGTCCCGCCCCATGTAAGAACCAGGCTCACATTTGCATAAAGGGGTACTTAAAACATTGAGAGTGGCTTGCAAATAAGGACTAGCTCCTATTGGCTGGGGTACAGCAGGTGCTGCGTCCTGATTGACCAAAATCGAGAGGGCGGGGCCGTCGCCCAGGGCGACTCTCGCGGGCGGCGCGTGCCCCTTCTCAGAAGCATCAGCGCTGGCGCGCGCTGTGGAGCCTAACGCGGCACTCTGTGCTGGCGTGACCGGGCCCCCGACTCTCAGCCCTTCCATCCTGGCGCCGCCCGGCTCGGGCTCCACAGCCGCGCTGCCCCGGGAGCCTCAGACCTGCAGGCTCAGCCGGCTCAATCTGCGCAGCGTCTCCATGTTGACCAAACCTCAGCCCGAGCTTCCCGCGCCCCCCGCGGCCCCCACGCTGCCGCCAGGTGAGTGGAGCCTCCCTTACCAGGAGCTGGCGGGGGCAGTTTGCAAAAGCCAAGGGCAGCATGGGGGAGGGGGTCGCGACCCGGGCACGCACACCATCCCCCTGACTTCCTCACCTCTGCCCGCCCGCCCGCCAGGCAAGAATCAAGAAGCATTCGAGGCCGAATACCAACTTGGCACCGTACTGGGCAAGGGGGGTTTTGGTACGGTCTTCGCGGGATACCGTGTAGCAGACCGGCTTCAGGTATTCACCGCGGCGGGCTTGGGAGGGTCAGGTGGGGGAGGGCAGTGCGTGAAGGGACGCGGCTTGAGGGGCTGGTCGATTGGGGGTGAGCTTGTGATGTGTGTAGTACGGGCTGTGTGAACCAAGATGCGTGCGGTTTGGCTGCCGGGAGGATCCATATTTCTGTGTGGTGGGGGGAGGGGATTCCAGGTTTTTTTGGGGGGGGGGATGGTGTCTATGAGGGGCTGTGATATAGGGCATTTCTGGACAAGGATTCAGGAGGCCCGGGCAGTGAGAGTCGGGAGTGGGGGTCCGGGAGGACATTAGACTCGGCACTTCGGTGGACCTGCTGTGTCTGGATGTAGGAGAAGGTGGGAAACCCAAGTCTGCGATTTCTGAGGTATTTGTAGGCAGCTATCCAGCGGGCGTCGCGAGGACGGAATCTCGGTACGGAGTTGATCAAGGATTGGGGGTGGAAGGACATTGAGAATCCAGAAGCTGGCGGCGAGGAGTCGCGGAGCCCGTGAAGGGAGGGAGCCCAGGGCCACGGCTGGTGGGAAGGGTAAACTTGGCTCTGAGGACGAAGGCCGGACCCAAACTCTGGGCGCTGATGGGGTGTGGCGAGCGTGCTGCCGTGCATGGTTGGGGATCTGGAGACCACTGGAAGCGGGCAGAGTCGACCGGGCTGGTCACCTGTTAGCCCCCTCAGCCTTGTCCTTTTCTGCAGGTGGCCATCAAAGTGATCCCGCGGAGTCGGGTGCTGGGCACTTTCCCTCTGGTGAGTACCTCTAGCGGACTTCCTGACGACAAGTGCACGCCTCGCCTCTTTTTCATTTCTAGGGGATGGACGAGTCCCTGGGTCCAAGAACTGTGAGAACATTACTGTTAGCCCCTGTTTATACCCCTGAGGTAATAGGCACACCCCAATACCACTCTGACTGCCCCCCGTCCCCCTGGGGTCCCCGATTGGCCCCTCCAAGGCTTTTTTTTCCTCAACTACCCACCAAATCTTGTTGGTGGGGGGTTGGGGGGCTGTCCGCAGGGCATGCTGGTGAAGAAAAAAGGTCAGAGGTCACTGGTTGCTATAGCGATGGTGGCTGCTCTTTCCTGCTGTTACAGAGCAAACAGACAACAAGGCAGGTCTGGGCAAGTTGTAGTGGTCAGAACGCCCCCTGGTGGTGTCTAGGGACACCGCGCGCACAACCCGTGGGACTTGGAGAAGGTGCGCCTGCGCAGCAGTTTGATTTGCATTACCGTGAGAAAACCTGCCTGAGTCTGTGTAAGTCAGTGTCCTGGCTAGGAGAGGGTCCCACTTTAGGCCCTGTAGGTAACAGGGTGCTCACGCTGAGCTTCCTAGAATGGATATGGACGTTTTTTTGACCAGTAAGATTCACACCTTTGACTGAGTTCTCACTGTAGACCTCAGGCTTTTGTTCATCATCAAAGTTTCCCGTGTTCCTGGTTCTTCTGAGTCCTCTCCTTCAACACTCGATGAGATGCTTGGTGACAATGACATCATGTCACATGATAACCTTGATTGAGTTATTACTTTGTGCGAGGTCCTTGGCAGTTAATCACTTTCAGCTACTGAACAAATAGCTTTTGGGCACCGGACCGTGTGTTAGGCACTATTTTGGGCACAAGGCAAAATATCATATGTTTACTGAGAGCTCATTTTGTGCTGGGTCCTTTTCTATTCATTACTTCTGCCTATTTAACAAAGGTTCATCAAAGCCTACCCTGCTACCCGAGTCCCTGAGTGTTACACATGGTTAAAGCGCTTGGCAACCGATAGGCTGGTGGTTTGAGTTCACACGTACTGAAGAAAGGCCTGGGGATATAACTCTTCCGGAACGCAGTTCTACTCTGACACACGTACGGTTGTCACAAGTTGGAACGGAACTTGATGGCATCTAGTTAGGGTTAGCCTGCTCTGTGGTTGGCAATGCTCATCAATGAACAAAGCAGATCATTTTATTGTAATGTTACGTACAGTGCTTTCGTCTATTTAATTTTAACTGAGCATCCACTATGTGTAAGGCACTGTTCTAATCTTTTGGGGTACATCAGGGAGTTGAGCATATAAACTATCAGATAGGGCTGAGCCCCGGTGGCTGGGTGGTTGTGCGCGGGACTGCAGCCCACTGGGACGGAGGTTCAATTCCAGCAGTGGGGCTGGGCCTCCTACTCCCACCACCGGAGAGCAGTGATTACCCCCCCCAAAAAAAAAAAAAACAAAAACTATCAGGCTGAGCCCCGGTGGCGTAGTGGTTGTGCACGGGACTGCGGCCCACTGGGATGGAGGTTCGATTCCAGCTCCACAGGGCAAAGGCTGGGCCTCCTACTCCCACCACCAGGGCAGTGATGCCTAAAAAAAAAAAAAAACAAAACTATCAGATAGTAGTATTTTAGTACTATTTCCGAAGTGCTACCTCTGCCAGAGGCCTTCTGCGAAGAGCCACTGGATTGTTTGATGGTACTAGGCTCCCGTGTGCCTGATATGCATAGGCTCTTTGCTTCCTTCACTCTCTCAAAGGCTCTGAATTTGAGTATTCAAGATGAGGAAAATAGGTGGGGGAGGGAGGGGAGAAAGGGGAGCTGATATCGAAGAGTTCAAGAAGATAATATTTTGAAAAAGATGGTGGCACTAATTGTATACTTACACTTGATCTAATTGAATTATTGATTGTTAGGAGATCTGTAAGAGCTCCCAATAAAATAATTTTTTAAGGCTGAGCCTCGGTGGCATAGTGGTTGTACGCGGGACTGCAGCCCACTGGGTTGGAGGTTCAAATCCAGCAGCAAGGCTGGGTCTCCTACTCCCACCACCAGAGGGCAGTGATGCCCCAAAAACAAAAAAAAATTGGTTTTTTTTTTTGGCGGGGGGGGGGGGCATCACTGCCCTCAGGTGGTGGGAGTAGGAGGTCCAGCCTTTGCTCCGTGGAGCTGGAATTAAACCTCCATCCCAGTGGGCCGCAGTCCCGCGCACAAACACTACGCCACCGGGGCTCAGCCCCCCAAAAAAATTATTTAAAAAAAAATTAGGAAACAGGCCCACAGAGGGAAGTGGGCTGTTGAAGGGCACACACAGACAGGCTGCCCAGGAGCTCTGGCCTGAGCCCACGAGAGAAGTGGGCTACAGAAACACTGGCCTGACATATACCTCTTCCTTTCCCACCCCCCAGACAAACTCGGCCACATGCCCACTCGAGGTGGCCCTGCTTTGGAAGGTGGGTGCAGGTGGTGGACATCCAGGTGTGATCCGCCTGCTCGACTGGTTTGAGACACTAGAGGGCGTCATGCTGGTTTTCGAACGACCTTCACCTGCCCAGGATCTCTTTGACTATATCACGGAGCAGGGCCCACTGGGTGAGAGCCGCAGCCGCAGCCTCTTTGCCCAGGTAGTGTCAGCTGTTAGGCACTGCCATGCCTGTGGAGTCGTCCACCGTGATATCAAGGACGAAAACATCCTGATAGACCTCCGCCGAGGCTGTGCCAAACTCATTGACTTTGGGTCTGGTGCCCTGCTTCATGATGAGCCCTACACTGACTTTGATGGTAAGACTAGTCTAAATCCAGGGTGGGGGGGCCGTGGTTGGGGGGGAATTGTCTTTTTTATGATCTTTTAACCTTTAACCTCTAATGCTCGAGTGATAGCTTTGATTCCTTTCAAGCCTTACCTTATCTGTTGATAGAGTCATCTGATGACAGTGCCCCTCACTTTGTTGTGGGCACATGTAGGGAGGGGAACTTGGTTTTATCCTGAATGCACTCTTATTCTCGTAACGAGTGTGCCCTTTGACTTAGGTGTGTTTATTCTTGTGATGGGACCTGTTCTATTTTGAAGTGCTCCTATTCTGGACTGTAGTCTGAAAGGTCAGCAGTTCAAAAGCACCAACAGCTGTTTGGGAGAAAGATGGGGCTCTCTACTCCCGTGACCAGTGACAGTCTCAGAAACTCGTGGAGCAGTTAGTTCTATCCTGTCCTCTATGGTTGCTGTGGGTCTGCACCGACTCAATGGCAGTGAGATTTGTGCTTTTTCATTCAGGGAAGGCAAGCCTGCTCCTCCAGGGAGTGCTCTCAGTTCTGGGGAGGAGAACATACTCTTCCTGGGGAGAGTCGTGGTATGGGGAATGGGCAGGATCAGAAAGTGATCTAGCTCTGTTTGTGTACAGGGACAAGGGTGTACAGTCCCCCTGAGTGGATCTCTCGACACCAGTACCATGCACTCCCGGCCACCGTCTGGTCACTGGGTATCCTCCTGTATGATATGGTGTGTGGGGACATTCCCTTCGAGAGGGACCAGGACATTCTGGAGGCTGCACTCCACTTCCCTGACCATGTCTCCTCAGGTGAGGCTCTCACTGACCCCAGCCCAGCATACTCCCACCCTCCCAGAGAGTGAGGTCTCCCTACTGATTGCTAACTAATGTCCCTTTTGCTTCTGCCCTGCAGGCTGCTGTGCCCTAATTCAGCGGTGCCTGTCTCCCAAGCCCTCTGCTCGGCCTTCACTGGAAGAGATCATGCTGGACCCCTGGATGCAGACACCAACTGAGGAAGCACCCCTCAGCACCCCCAAAAGCGATTCCAACCCTTTGTCATGGTCCCTGCTGCCCTAGGGCTACCCAGTCCCTCACTGGCTGAAATTGCCATATAATAGCCATGTCACAGTAAGAGTTTGGACATCTATTGATCTGGTTTTACAGGTCATCAATAATCCAGTGTTATTAGGGGGTCTACAGTGTCACTACAGGAGTTGGCAGTGAGAAAGACACAGTCAAGTCTGCCTAGGCCCTGTCCCAGGCCTGCTAAGGAGCCTTCTTGTGGAGTGGGACTTCCCTGCTTTCCATCTTGCTAAGGATGTTCATTTGAATTCACTTTCATTTTAAGCTTCATGATTCTTAAATTCTAATAAGTTACACCCCCCCCCCTACTACACTGGTACCTGCCGTCACCATATACACTTTTGTTTAAATGCCCACACTTGGGGCAAGGGTGCTTTCTTTACAATACCCCAGCAGCCTTTATTTTGACAAAGGGACCCTTCCCCTTAGCTTAAGGTCCCATTTTCGGTCAAGCTGCCTGCCTACCTCAGCCCAGTGTTGCTTATTCTGGGGAAGGCAATGCCCTGTTGTTATCCTAGGGCTTTTTCTTTTTCTTCACTTTCCACTTTTGGTGAGGGGATCCTACTGTTATCTCAAGTGCTCTTATTCTGGTGAGGAAAACCCTACTTCCATGACTTGAGAAAGAATGGGAAATGGGCGACATCAGAAACTAGGGTGGGTGGGTGGCTTTTTTGGGAGATGAGGGGGAATTACGTCTTTGTTACCTGTTCGTCTGGGGCCCTCCT
Source organism: Nesogale talazaci (assembly GCA_004026705.1). Classification (NCBI taxonomy): domain Eukaryota; kingdom Metazoa; phylum Chordata; class Mammalia; order Afrosoricida; family Tenrecidae; genus Nesogale; species Nesogale talazaci. The sequence goes on from PVJH01000867.1 coordinate 218,660, forward strand.
TGGCAGTTCTGCCTAGGAGCCAGGATTGTCCAGTTGAAGAAATGTAAATACATATGTACTGGGGGATCTGGAGTGCTCCCCTTCCCCTGTGCCTGGATTATTTAAAAAGCCACGTATGGAAGCCCACTATTTAATAAATGCAATAAAACCAGAAGTGGGTGGCCATGCTGAGGTACTGAACCCCGAGCCCCGAGGAAGAGCAAACGGATGGCATCTCTACCTTGGGGTACCTGACTAAGTCTTACGGGTTTACTGGAACACTGGAAAGAAACACCCCCACCACCCCCACCCTAGCACTCCTGCTAAGGATGAGGAGGAGAAGTCCATGGGGGAGAAACTGAAGCTGCCTCTCCCGTCTTCCCCTTCCCCTGCTCAACCCTCTCTTCTCTCCCCCCTCCACTGTCCTGCATCTCGGTTTTACTTGCCCTGGCATCAGCTGCCACACTCCACCGACCCCGCTTTCAAATGCCACCTGACCAAGTGAGCACTAGGTAGGTCCCTGCCGGCTTAGCTGCCTGGCCGCCGTCGATGTGCCCGCCTGTCCCCGTCTCCCTTTTGCTTCCCAGTTCTCGCTGGCCCACCCCTCCCCGTTCAGTTGTCTAACTTGCACTGCTCTACTTTCATAGGCCAGCTTACTTGCGTGACCCTCACCTGTCCCCACTGCCGCTGCATCCATTACCTCCTCTTGCTCAGCCCCTCCAGCGTGTTGCTTCTCTTACCGCTAGATTCCCGCGGGCTTCCTGGGGGGTGGGGCGGGGGCGGGGCGAAGCGGAACTTCCGCCCAACCACAGAGTCCCTTGGAGTTCCTGATTTGGAAAGGGAGGGATCTGAAGGAGGTGCCAATAAAACGCCCGGTTAGACGAGACTGACGGTGGCGGGGACCGGGCAGCGAGCGGGGCTCAGTGACACATGAACCAATGAGACGGAGCGAAAGCATGGGCGAGTGGTGTGGACGCGAGGTTAAAAAGAGAAGCCAAGGGCGGGCTTAGTAGTTGCAATGGACCCGTAAGGCTATGCAAAGTGGGCCGCAGGCAGAGCCGGCCGCGTCCCCGGTCTCGTTCGGGCCAAGCCTCGAGCTAGCCCTCTGAGATGCAGCTTCAGGACTCGGCGGACGAGTAAAACCCGTGCCCCGTCCGACCCCCGCCCACTCCGGCTACTCGGAAGCGGAAGTTACAGACACGGAAGTGGCCCGCTGTTGCCGAGGGGACGGGCCAGGCAGATGCCAACATGGCAGCTGTTGGGACTGCTGGTTCCACTGCGGCGACTGGGCCAGGGGTGGTCTCAGTGGGGGCTTTGGAGCCTGGGACCGCGAGTGCGGGTGAGACGGGCAGTGGCCAAGCAGTCCGCGGCTGGCCGGGGGTCGGGATCGTTGGGGTCGGGACGCGGGAGGGAGCATCCCTTATGCACCGACCTGTGTCAGAAAGGGGAGAACAGGATGGACCATTGTGAGGGTAGAGAGCGGGGGCTATTCCTACTTCCTTTTATGGACTGCTAAGACATCCTGAGAATGTGGAATTCTTTGGAGAAGGGAGAGAACATTCTGACGGGGAGGGGGGGGTTCGTCCTTAGACACTGGAAAGACTTCTGAAGGTTGTGATTTCTTCCTTATAGAGAGACGGGGGCCTCGCGAGGTCTTCCTGCTACGAATAGAGGGTCTATTTTGACAAGATGCCATTGAGTATAAAGGGAGACACTTACTGGGGGGTGGGGACGGACGGGGGCAGTCCCCTTAATGGAGGTAGAGTTCGTTTTATGTTGAAGTGGGAGAGTTCTTCCTTAAACGACAGAGAAAGAACGTTTGGAGTGTGCAGGGGGCCTTTCTTAGAGTGGGGAGAGGTCGTTGTGAGTCTGGGTCAAACTCAGAAAAGGAACTTCCCTGTCATCCAATGGATTCTGGCTCATCCCGACCCGATAGGACAGGGTAGAATTTCCTCTGTGGGCCTCCCAGTCTGTGAATGGTGTAGAATGCTCAGAGAAACCCTGTTCCTGGGGTTCCTAAGATCGCGGGCAAAGTAAGTATTACTACAAGGAGTAGAAGTGAGTGGAGGGAGGAAAGGGATTACTCTGCAGTCCTGAGAACTGGTTCCTTATATGGTTGAGGGACCCAGACCATGGTCAGCAGGAGTTTCGCCCTTGAGTCAGTGGGGGAATCATTTTGGACACCAGTCTGAGTGGGGAGGAGTATGTTGTCATGGGGAAGGGTTTGAGAGGCCACTCTGTGGGGGAGGATTGTTCCATATGGAATGCATAGACCATTCTGTGTGTCAGAGAACTGGAGCGTTCCTTTGAGAGGAGAAAGACCATTCCTTGGGAGATTTATATGCTTTATACCAGCAGTCTCATTTGTAGTTTGGGATATCATTCCTTACCTGGCACAGTGCTTTGTTAAATAGGAGTATGGTTTCTTCAAGATCTTTCATTTCTCAATTCTGAAATGAGAAACCAGGGAGTTGCCATCAGCGTGTTAGAGGAGGTCATTGAGGCAACCCATATGGATCCCTTAACCCAGTGGCAGACATATGGTAAGTAATGGATGTCAAGAATGTGGTAGTTTGGCATAGGCTCAGAGAGGATTCTCCCTTGAGAGAAGTAGGCATGGAGTCCAGGGGGTGTCCAAGCTTGCTCATCTACTGACACCTCAGTAAGGATTCCAGGTATGGGCTGCACTTGGCTGTGGCCCATTCCGTCTTTGGCTGAGGCAATGGAGGGGGTGAGTCAGGCTCACAGTGAGGTGGGGTGGAACAGGCCCAAGGAGGAAAAAGTGTGTGGTGGCTAAGAGGATCCTGGTTAAGAAAAGAGCCGGAAACAAGTCATGCAGCTCTGACCCTCTCCTTCCCCCTTGGTCCTTCTGTTCCTCACAGCTCACCGGCGCCTCAAGTACATATCCCTAGCCGTGCTGGTGGTCCAGAATGCATCCCTCATCCTCAGCATCCGCTACACTCGCACGCTGCCTGGGGACCGGTTCTTTGCCACCACCGCTGTGGTCATGGCAGAAGTGCTCAAAGGTCTCACCTGCCTGCTGCTGCTCTTCGCACAGAAGAGGGGTATGAACCAAGGGTGGGGGGTTGGTGCGTGGTATTCTACATACACGGGGCGGGGGGGGGGCAGTTGGGAGGGTTCCTGTGGGTACAAATGCCAGGGGAGTGTATACGGGCAGCTAAGCTGCTTTGCGTCCCATCCCTCTGGCTCGTCAGTAGCTGCGTCTTCACTTTTATACCCCTAAGAGCCCGGGAACTGACCTCTATGTAGGCTGTATGAGTGAAAGAATCTAGACCCATAAAAAATCCACAGGGTAACAGGTGACTCTTACCTGATAGTTTATTTGCTTTCGTTCTATATGGAGAATTGTGATAAAATGCAAAATCAAAGTGAAGAAGAAAGGAACGGACCGTGTGCCACCCCCAGATCAGACAGTTGTCCACTGCGAGACTCTCAGCCATTCAATAGTGTCAGTGATTCCTCCTGCCGCTATGACCAGTCTGTGTCTACAGATCCCCCGTCCCTTAGCTTTTTGAAGTAAATCCCACATGTCATTGTTGACATAAATATTTTAGTACATATTCAAAAAATCAACTGCAGTAACTAAAATGACCAAGTTAACTGTAACCCTCCCTCAAAAAAAAATAACAGTAAGTCAAATACTAACTGTCAAATAAAATATCCAGGTAGTGTTAAAATGTGTAATTATGTCTTAAATGTCAAAAAAAGTTTGTAAACATTCAAACCAAGTTTGTATACTGGCAGTGTTTTGTTGCTATGCCCTTTAAGTCTGTTATTCTTCAAACAGTCACAATAACATACCAAATGTACCACCATCAAGTCCATTCTAACTCATGGTGGCCTCATAAGGATAGAGTAGAATTGCCTCTTTTGTGTTTCCAAGACTTTAAATCTTTACTGGAGCAGAAACCCTCATCTTGATCCCGAGGAGCAGCTGGTAGTTTTGAACCAGTAACCTTGTGGTTAACAGCTCAGCACTTCCCTCTCCCCCCACCCCGGTATCTTTTCCCCCCTCTTGCAAGTAGACTTTCGGTAGTCTGGATTTGGCTGATAACCTCCCTGGGGTATCATGTAATATGTTCTTCTGTCCTTTGGTGGCAAGGTCAGCAGTTTGAAACCGGAATCACTCCAATGGAGACGGGCAAGACTTTCTACTCCCATAGAGAGTGATAGTCTTGGAAATCCTGAAGGGCAGTTCTACCCTGCCCTACAAGGTCACTGAGCATCAGAATCAGCACCATGGCAGTGAGTTCCCCCACCCAATCTCCACTGCCCTGCAGAGTCTGTTCTCTACAAGGTTTTCTCCTGGCGGAGTGGGTTCTGCATGGAACTGCTAACCACAAGGTCAGTGGTGTAAACATGCGGGTCACTCCCCAGGATAACGATGAGACTGTCTGCTTTTTGACAGAGTTAAAGTCTAGAAAACCCAAAGACGGCCATTCTACTCAGTTCTGCAGGCTCACCCTGGATCAGAATCAACTCAATGGCAATGTGTTTGGATTGGTCTGCTCTGTCCTAAAAATTATGATTTGGGACTGTTTGCTAATTTAAATGCCTCCTTAAAGTGCTTCTACTTAAAAATAGTTTCTAATCATTTCTCTTTAAAAGACCTCGTATATGAAAGGTTAGTGATGAATTATCTGGCTCTGCCCTCCGTGGCGTAGGGGTTATATATTGGGCTGCTAACTGCAAGGTCAGCAACTGGAAACCACCAAGGACAGAGTTATCTATTCCTGTAAAGTGTTACTGTCTCAGAAACCCCATTCTACCCGGTCCTAAAGGTTGCTATGGGTCAAAATTGACTGTTAGGCAGTGAGATTTGGTTTGGTTGGCGGCCCTCCAGGTTTATTTGTTTTTCAATAATTTGATCGGGGGCTCTCACAGCTCTTTTTTTTTTTTTTGGCATCACTGCCCTGGTGGTGGGAGTAGGAGGCCCAGCCTTTGCTCCTGGGAGCTGGAATTGAACCTCCAACCCAGTGGGCCGCAGTCCCGCGCACAACCACTACGCCACCGGGGCTCAGCCCTCCAAATATTTTGTTTATATCGAAGGCAACACTCCTATCCCCTCATTAACTCCCAAGTTTTTGGGAAGCAGCAGCTTAAGAACCCTACCTGTTCTTCTCTGTATTGGTTCAATAAGAAGTGGCCATTTTATGTCCCTTCGCAGTGCCCTTCGCAGTCTGTGGATGTTCACCTGTTAGTAATGCAAACATGAATCTTGCCCCCACCCTGGCTGATGCTATATTTATTTTATGTATTAACTCTTTATTGTGAATTTGGAAAAGATTTATCATGTAGATCATCAGTTTTAGATTCACTGACTCTTCACTCATGATCCTCTCACTGTACCCTCAATGTCTCTTCCATCTCCTCTCCCTGTTTTCTGTTTCTGCACTATGTCCTTGGGTAGGTACTGTTCCTCTGATTCTCGGTGGTTGGGTACTCTTAACACAGGGGTCGGTTCAGTTCCTGAATGGTAGTCTGAGAGTCTTAGTCTCTGGAGTCCCGCAAGTCTCTTTCTCTGACCAGCAAGCCTGGTCTCTCTAATGATTTTGAATTTTTGTTTTACATTTTGCTTTACTCTATCTAGGACCCTCTAATGTGGTCCTTTTTCAGAGCAGTTGGTGATGGTAGCTGGACACCATCTAGTTCTTCTGGTCTCCATTGTGGATTCTGAGGTTTGCTTGGTCCCTTCATCCACTGTATTCATTATTTTTATATGTCTTCTGATTTTTATCACACATCTTTCCTTATGACTCCAGTTGCTATCCACCCAAGTAGCACTGAGGTTTAGTTGCAAATAGAATTTCTGGGTTTGGAGTGCTTTTTCAGTCTCCTGAAAAAGCTGATGTTTTATTTTTGTTTTGTTTTGTTTTGTTTTGGGGGGGGGCATCACTGCCCCCAGGTGGTGGGAATAGGAGCTGGAATCAAACCTCCATCCCAATGGGCCGCAGTCCCGCACACAACCACCATGCCACCGGGGCTCAGCCGAAAAAGCTGATGTTTTAGATCAGTGATTTTCAACCTGTGAGTCACAACCCCTTTGGGGGCCAAATGTCCATTTAACAGGGGTCGCCTGATTCATCACTGTACCAAAATGACAGTTATGAAGTATCAATGAAAATAATTTTATGGTTGGGGGTGGTCACCACAACATGAGGAATTAATATTAAAGGGTCAGAGCAGCTGTGCCCTGGTGGCACAGTGGTTGTGTACTGGACTGTGGCCCACAGAGTTGACAGTTCAAATCCAGCAGCAGCTCTCTAGGAGCAAGGCGGGACTTCCTACTCCCACCAGGGCAGTGATGCGGGGGAGAAAAAATGGGCTGAGCCCCGGTGGCATAGTTGTTGTGTGCGGGACTGCAACCCACTGGGTTGGTGGTTCAAATCCAGCAGCAGCTCTCCAGGAGCAAGGCTAGACCTACTCCCACCAGAGGGCAGTGATGCCCTAAAAATAAATAAACAAACAAACAAACAAATAAAGGTTCAGAGCATTAGAAAGGTTTAGATGGAGAGGAAAAAAAGAGCTACAGATTTAAATTACAGGTCCAGATCCTCCAAATTTTATTTCCTCCTGAGTTAGTTTGATGGTAAAACCTAGCCTGGTCTGACCTAGTGTGGAACTCTGTATATTTTTGTTCCACATTTGTCCAACTTGGTGTGAATATTCATAGCATTCAATGTGGAAATGTGAATGGCCCTGTGTATATATCATATGTATGTACCATGTTACCTCTCTGTTAGCTGGATACTGTGGCATACCTGAACCCATCTGGGCCCAGAGGTGCTGGGTGAGGGCTTTTATAACACTAATTGCCCTGAAGGATAAAGACAGAGTATTGTACACAAACCACAGCAAGAGTGCCCAGGCAAGCCTTGCACGATGGCCACAGAGATCTTCCTGGAGGACCACCTTCAGCGTAGACTTAAAGATGAACTGGCAAAAGCATAGGGCAAACCTTGCAAAGGCCAGAAATGAGGGTGTGTGAGGATCATTATCTAGTAAGTGATTCTCATTTATGCACTGCATTAGGTCCTAACAGGACTATCTGAATGCTCAAGACTGTAAATTGCCACCTTCCGGCAGCTCAGCAGCCAGTTAAGAGCTAGGATAAATTCACCTAAAACCCCCCTTTTGTTTCGTCAGTTCCTGTTTAATGATGACTGTACAAACATCTACTGAAGACGTTACATGAATGAGAGGGATGCAGACTCCAAGATGACGGAAACATGGTCCATGATTCTCAGATACTCCTGGGGTTCCAGATGATTCTTTTGTGTCCTAGTTAACTGGGTAGGCCTACCTAGGACAGAGTGATCATGTAGAGTAAAACCGTGCAGGCCTCATTCCCTACCTTGGGAAATTACATTCTGGTGGGGACCAGATCTGGTCTCGCCCTCGAGGGCCACAGCCTGGTTGGAGAGGCACAGGGACCAGGCCTGGTCCCAGTCTTTAGGGCCTCCCCAACTTGGTGGTCAATTCTGAAACAGCACTCTTGCTTCTCCCCACTTCTCCAGGTAACTTGAAGCACCTGGTTCTCTTCCTCCATGAGGCCGTCCTGGTGCAGTATGTGGACACTCTCAAACTCGCAGTGCCCTCCCTCATCTACACCTTGCAGAATAACCTCCAGTATGTTGCTATTTCCAACTTGCCAGCTGCTACTTTCCAGGTGAGCCCAAAGTCCAGCATGACCCCCTCCCTCAGGGAACCTGGCTGGTTTGGGGGATAATGGAATGTGCTGGGAGGGCTGCAGAGAGCAAGGGCTGTTTCCTCATCAAAAATCCTGAGAATGCCTGCAACCTCAGCCCCCTGCTTTGTGAAACCTGGGGCGGGAATGGAATACCTGAAATCACCAGCATGCTGGGATGGCTTAAAAAAAGGAAAGAAATAATGTCCGTAAAGGCCCCTTTGTGGGCAGTAAACTTTAAGATCTTTGAAAGCAATGTTGTAAAATCTTCAGGGGCCCTGATGGCATAGTGGGTTTAGCACTGAGCTCTACTGACTTCAAGGACCGTGGTTCAAACCTACCAGCTGCTCTGTCAGAGGTTGATGAGGCTTTCTTTACCCATGAAGATTTTAAAGTTTCCCGGGCTGAGCCCCGATGGTGTAGTGGTTGTGCGCAGGACTGCGGCCCACTGGGATGGAGGTTCAATTCCAGCTCCACAGGAGCAAAGGCTGGGCCTCCTACTCCCACCACCAGAGGGCAGTGATGCCCAAACAACAAAACAAAAAAAAAAGATTTTAAAGTTTCAGAAACCCAATGGGACAGTTTTACTCCATCATGTAGAGTTGCTGTGAGTCAGAATCCACTCGCTAGCAGAGGGTTTGGATTTGTTTTCCAAAGAGCCTGAATTCTGTGACCAGACTGCCTGAGCTCAATCCCAGGTCTGCCACTTTCTGATTGTCTGATATCGGGCAAGTCACCTGACCTTTCTATGCCTTCATTTTCTCAACTTGAAATCAAGGGTTATAAGACTATCTACCAAATATGGGTGTGAGGATTCATTGAGCTGTTTCACAGAACATACTTATACCCACCTCTGACATGTACTTGAGGGTCATATAAACGTTTGCTAATACTGCTGTGTGCTTGACTAATTAATGTACACCAAAGTAAACCCCTGCCAAACCTTGATCGTCAAGACCCCCTCACTTACAAAGCCTACCATTTCCTCATTACCTACCCCGTGTGAAGGAGCCCTGATGGCATAGTGGGTTAGGCATTGGACTGTCAACCACAAGGCCTGCAGTTCAAAACCACCGGCTGTTCCTCTGGAGAAAGATGGAACTTTTCACTCCCACAAAGAGCACCAGTGTCGGGAGCCCCCAGGGGCAGTGCTGCGCTGGCCTCTAGCATTGCCACGAGTCTGCTTTCTACATGCACTGGCCCTGCCTTCTAGAGGGCGATGCCAGCACTCAGGGCAAATACGTCACCTAGCTAGGATGTGGTGGGTTTGGGATGTGGACTTGGGTGTGGCCAAGGACATCCTGGCATAGCCATTCTGCCATGTACTTTCTGGGAGTCACTCACAGCTGATCTCACTACAGCTCAGTTTATGGCCAGTGGTTGGGTAGTCTTGCTGTTTTTGTTGTCAGCTGCCCTGCCCTGGCCCTCTGTTGTGCCTGAGGGCCCACAGTAAGTGCTGTCCCCAGGGGCTCCAATGGGGTCAGGGTCAGCCCTCAGTGTCTTCCGCCTGTCACTCACAGGTGACGTACCAGCTGAAGATCCTGACCACGGCGCTGTTCTCCGTGCTCATGCTGAACCGCAGCCTGACACGGCTGCAGTGGGCCTCCCTGCTGCTGCTCTTCACTGGCGTCGCCCTTGTCCAGGCGCAGCAAGCCGGAGGCGGGAGCCCCCGGCCGCTGGATCAGAACCCCGGGGCAGGCCTCGCAGCTGTGGTGGCCTCCTGCCTCTCCTCGGGCTTCGCGGGCGTCTACTTTGAGAAGATCCTCAAAGGCAGCTCAGGCTCCGTGTGGCTGCGCAACCTGCAGCTCGGCCTCTTTGGCACAGCACTGGGCCTGGGGGGTCTCTGGTGGGCCGAGGGCACCGCTGTGGCCCGCCGCGGCTTCTTTTTTGGGTACACACCTGCCGTCTGGGGTGTCGTGCTCAACCAGGCCTTCGGTGGGCTCCTGGTGGCTGTCGTCGTCAAGTATGCCGACAACATCCTCAAGGGCTTTGCCACCTCGCTGTCCATAGTGCTGTCCACTGTTGCCTCCATTCGCCTCTTTGGATTCCATGTGGACCCATTATTTGCCCTGGGCGCTGGGCTTGTCATCGGTGCCGTCTACCTCTACAGCCTTCCCCGAGGTGCAGCCAAGGCCTCCACCGCAGCCTCCGGGCCCGCCATGCACCAGCAGCCTCCCGGGCAGCCCCCGCCGCCACCGCCTCCGCCGCCCGCCTCCCACCGCGGAGACCTCAGCCAGGAGCCCTTCCTGCCCAAGTCAGTGCTGGTGAAATGAGGGCTGGCAGTGGTGGGGAGCTAGGGAGGGGTCGGGGTGGAGGGTGGTAGGTGGCTGGGCGTCCTTGAGAGGTGGAGGGGGCAACCCCTCACCCTTTGTGGCTGCTGACCTCGCTCCCAGAGGCAGCTTTAGGACTGGTTGCCTAGGCCGACCCTTTGTGGGACAGGGTGAGGGATGTCCTTCAAGGATCTTTTTTGTTTGTTTTTTGTCTGCCTGTCCGTTGGAGTTGTCCTCTCTCACATCTGAGAGAGCCCCTCCCAGCCTTTCCGAGTCCTTTGTAAGGAAAGGACAAATTGGTCAGAACTCCTACTGCTCTCATCATCACTAATGCCTACCTATGGGGCCCAACCGCCCATAGTTTTGAGGCCTTTCCTCCCTCCCCACCGCACTGGATCATGTCAGCAGCTTAGTCTCCCGTGGGGACTTGAGGCTGCTTCTCTGAAACTCCCTTGAAAGCAGGCTCCTTGGGAATGCCTGGGGAGGAGAGGGCACGGGCCGTAATGGTTCCTGGCTGCTGAGCTCCCGCCAGCAGCCCTGTCAGGGGAAAGGTGTGCAATCGGGCTGCTGGTTTGTTAGGGTTTGGGTTTTTGATTCACAGTGTAATTGAATCATTGATAATCCAGGTGAAGGGAGGGGGGGGAGTTGGGTTGGGGGGGAGGGGCGGCAGTCCTTGCTGCCAGTGATTGAATCTCATTGAATCTGAGGACTTGTCAGCTACCGGATGTAGTTATTTTCTGAAACATCCGGAGAAGAAAAATAAAGCTGCCAATCACACTCTTAATACCCCACTGGCTGTATGATACGTGCGTGCGTGCATGTGTGTGTGGGAGAGAGAGCGGATGGTGAGTGTCCCAGAAGTGACAAAACATGGAACCTGCCCCTTGCATTCCCCAAAGCTTATTAACCCTTTAACTGTATCCGTGTGTGTGTGTGTGTGTGTGTGTGTGTGTGTGTACGTACGGGAGGTGCCTGGGCTGTCTTTGCTATATGTAAATAGAGCCATGGGATCTTTATTTTTGATTAATTTGTTCTGATTTTTTGATTTGTTTTCTAAGGAACTGTAATGAAAAAAATGTCAGGATACCCAATGCCAAATAAAGATGTTGTATTTATTTAGTCCATGTGCTGCTTTCTGATCCTAGGGTGGGGGGGAGCGCGTGTGCACTCGCTCGCTCGCTCGCTCGCTCGCTCGCTCACTCACTCACTCACTCGTTGGCTCGCTCGCTCGCTCAGAGGCATTGTTACTAACCTGGGGTGCCAGTTCCCCCCGCCGCCCTTGACTTGCTCAGTAAACCACCCCACCCCACCCCCCACCAGCAGCTCTCTGTATTTCTCTTTCCTCCCATGCCCACCACAGGTTGCTCACCAAAGTGAAGGGTTCGTAGCCGCTGGGATGGAAGACGTTGGCCTGGCCTTGTTTTTCCTTCTTGCCCTGGCCCATCCGGGGCCAATCTCTTATCAGTATTAGTGAGGGGGTGGGGAGATAGACCCTAAACTCTCTGCCCCACCCCGCCCTCTTGGGCTCCCAGGCTGAGCGGCATGAGTAGTCTTTCTCGGGTTCTGAGGGCCTGGGCATGGCCCTACTCAGCCTTCAGCTCACTCGGCGACCCTCATTCCCTTTCCACCCCGCCAACATTTCTTAGGTGAGTTTTCACAAATAAAATGTGTTCTGCATCTGGCTGGCTGGGAAGCTGAGGGGGAAAGCGATGGGGTGGGGTGGGTGCGGGGAGGCAGGTGGAAGGAAGCACATAGGTCTCATAAGCATGATCCCAAGAAAACTTTTTATTAAACAACCCCCAACCCGGCCACCCCACCCCACCCCCACCCCCACCCCCACCCCCACCCCCAAGCCTGGGCTGCTGTGCCCTGGCTCAGTCCTGCTGCTTGGTTCGGGAGGCCTCGGCATTGGCCCGGAGCACGGCCCCTGGGGACGGGTACGGGCGCTGCTGGAAGAGGGGTCCAGCTGCTGTTGTGTCTGCACCTGTTTTGGCCTCATTCCGCTTGGGAAGCCCCGTTGACCATGTGCCCCTGTGTGTGCGGGGGAGACACACACAGAAGATCAGGTGGGAACGTGGGGAGGGCTGAGTCGCTCTGCCCGGCCCGTGAGGAAATCAGGGAGAGGAAGTAGTAATGGGGTCTTTGGTGTGGGGAGTTCAGGGGGGAAAGAAAGACTTGTGAATCGAGGGGTTGTCACTTACCGGGGCGCATCTGAGTATGAGCTGGGGTCCATGGGATCTAACTCCTCATCCTTTCGACTTGCCCCTGTGAAAGGAGGTGGGAGGGTGAGGGGTTTCGCAGACACGCTTGTCCCGCGGGTCAGCTGAGGAGCATGCTGCCTCCTGTTTTGCGCTTTGGGCAGCTTGCTGGCTCCCCCCTGGGCCGGCCCTGCTCAGCTCACCCTTCTTGCTCTTGGGGTAGGGAGCCAGCTCCTCCCGGCGATGGTGACGCCGTTCTTTAGCCTCTTCTCGGTCGGCCTTGTCATACCCACGGTCACGGTCTCGATCTCTGTCCCGCTCTCTCTCTCTGTCTACCTTGTCATAGCTACGCTCTCGGTCTTTATCATGAGCCCGGTCCGCCTTGTCATGAGCCCGGTCCGGCTTGTCATGAACCCGGTCCGGCTTATCGTGGGCCCGGTCCGGCTTGTCATGACCCCGGTCCGGCTTGTCATGACCCCGGTCCGACTTCTCCTCAACCTCTGGGGAGGCAAAGAAAACCTTGACATAACCACCCTCCTCCAACCTCAACCCCAGGCCAACTTTGCTTTCAAGCACCCACTTGCCTGGAGCTAGGTTTATCTGGTCTTACCTGTTCTCTGATCTGTAATTTCCTTGCCCCATTCTGAGTACTGCTTGAATAGCTCCAGGCCCCCTGAAATTTGTCGACTCACCTGCAATATTGCTTCTGAGCTTCTTAGCAGATTTGGTGACAACAAAGCTGGGGTCATGTGGGGAAAGCCAGGACACAAGGTCTGTGTCCACGTTCCAGTAGTAAGGGAGCCCGCTGCAGGGCGACAGGAGGTAGGTGGGGGGTGGAGGTATCAGTACTCATCTCCCGGATCTCTGCCTGTATCTGCCCCTATCAGGACCCCCAGAACACTTCCCTGGTGTGCCCCTCATAAACCCCAAGGCCAGGGATCGCCCAGGGAGGGTCTGATTGGGAGTCATCCACCCCACACTGCCCCTCCCCACCCCAACCGAGTCCCCAGACTCACCAGGAAGGATCAAACACCTTGTACCAGCTGGGAGGCAGGCCCTCCAACCGGGTAGCCTCGTAGTCCACGGGGTCATCATCATAGTCCTCAGCAATGATCTCTTCCTCAGGCTCTGGCCCAATTAGGAAGGGGCGGGGACAGGGGTTATGGGGCAGGGCTGAGAGCGAGCCACGTTCACATTTCACTGTCTGACCAATCATAAATGACACAAAAGGGCACACCCAAATGTGCATGCCAGGAAGCCAAACCCCACAAATATCTGAACTAAGAAAATTCACCCTCAAATGATCCAAATCTAGTATGTTTCTGGGTTCCACTGATAAACCATACTGTTATCTGAACCTATCTGATTGCAGGGTTTACAGTGCCAAGGGTTTATCCAATCATTGCTCTGAATCCATTTAATTCTTCAGTGGCAAGATATTGACAAAGGTGCCGGGGCATAGACCTGCAGGTGTCCGCTGATAAAATACAAAGGGTGCATATAAGCAACTCTGGTGTCTGTCCTTCGTTAGGCCTCTTAAAAGATTTCAGCTACTGGATGCCAGTAACAATGAAATATGTGTTGCAGCATGGAGCATAGTACCTGTTGCAAAATATGCCCACAATAGAAGCCTGCTACTGTGGTTAATATTGTTAATCAGCTGCCAGGTGCCAGCACAGGGTTTACAATAACTCAATAGGTTTGAAATGACTCTCCATGGTCACTATCAGAATTATTAACCGTCAGGTCATATATGTCTCAGAGCAGGCCATTAAATGATGTAAATTTCAACATGGTGAACAGTACAAAGTACTTTTCAGTGGAGCCCTGGAGGCTCTGTTTTGTCAGTGTTGGACTGCTAACCATGACATCTGTGGTTCAAACCCACCAGCTGTTCTGTGGAAGGAATGAGGCTGTTTCCATAAAGATTTGGAAACCTGATATAGCAGAAGTCTCCAAACTTATTTGGCATACTGCGGCCCTTTTCAGAAAACGCAAAAACTACTCAGCATCCTCAACCCCAACAGTGAGAAATTCCTTTATTGTAGCCCACTATGGAGGAGAACTACTTTGGCAGCCCCCGGGTCGTCGTTCCCCAATTGGCCCAGTGCCCACCAGGCGGTGGTTATCACCCACTTTGAGAAGCACTGCTACACAGTGTCAGAATCTGCTCCATGGCAGTGGGTGGGTGGTGGCCACACCACAGCCTAAAATTAATGACAGCTTTCAATATTATTCATAAGAAGGTAGAAATATCAGCAACACTGTAGGCCCAAATGCTTGTCTCACTATTATATTTCATGCAGCGAGCAGAAAGTGTGTGCCAGGCACTCAAATGTCCAACGACACTCACTGCTGACTCCTAGCGACTGACCCTATAGCACAGGGCAGAGCTCCCCCGTGGCTTTCTGAGACTGGAGTCAGCACCTCATCGTTCTCCCACAGAGCACCTAGGGGTTTCTAACTACTGACCTTGAGATTCCCAGCCCAACCTGTAACCACTACGTCCCCCAAGCCTCCTCATACCAGGTACTAAGTAGATTCCAAATATATGTCAGACACGGATACGGTGACCATAAATTACAAAGGAGACTTCCACCAGCTCATGGGGGGGGAAATGGTTTGAAGAGACAATGGAATTTTTCCAAGATTTCTTTGAAACCCCCTAGTCTCATTAGTAGAGTGGCAATAGCTGCCTGAACTATTGTAAGCAACTATCACCAGCTCAAGCTCGGGGGAGTCCTGGGCCCGCTGGAGCCTGCAGTAGATGTTTGCTCCTCTGACTACTGTATACTTTGTTACCACTCCTGGGAATCTGGGGTGCCCTAAGCCAAAACAAGCGCCCGCTATCAGTATGGTGGAGGATAAAGTGGCTGTTCCCCCCACACATACAGTATTCCATGTAGTTTACAGTGAGCTCAAGCTAACAAAATTCCCATGAAGCCAAGCACATGGGGAGAGCCCTTCTGCTCTTAGCTCACCGGGCTCCAGGTGTTTGAGGATGCCCCTCTTGGCCAGCCGGGTCTGCAGTGCCACGGGGAGTGGCATCCTGGAGGGCCGAAAGCCTAAAATTCACAAGAGAAGGATTAGAATTCGGATCTGGAACCGTGCGCGCGCACTTCTCCCCGTATTCTCCGCGTATCTTCAGCGGAGCCTCCACATTCCCTTCTGCGCCAGGAGCTGGGTGGGTGGGAAGTATGGCGCTCAAAACATCACCAACATTCTCACCTACCTTCTAGTGCAGGCGTCTCGAATTTCACTCCCAGGCCCGGGATCTGCCCGCGAAGGAAGGTGCGCGCGACTCCCCTCCCCCGCCGCGTGTCCCCGTAATGGATTCACCCAACGTACCCCACCCCCCACCCCCTAAAAACTGCCCTGTGGGAGGAACCAAAGCATTGAAATGAGGCAGAGTGAAGCACCTCTTCCGGTTCCAAGAGTGGACCCACCCTGACGTTACCAATAGTTCCGTGGGTAGCGAGACTGTCAGACACGCTGCCCCTCTCACGTCGCTGAGCTCAGCAAAGCCCAGAAAGCCCTTTCTTCCTGAACCTTTAGGTAACTGGAAGACGCTAGAAGGATACAGTGAATAGATGACGTACCCTGGGTGGCCAATGAGAGCGTGAGCTTGCCCTTACGCGTAGTGCAGCAGCCCAGCCCTCGTCTCGGAATAGGCGGAAAGCTTGGGCGCCAGAGTGCGTTTACCCCGGGGGCGTGGCCCCTCCGCAGCGGGCCTGACTGCGCGGCACAGTGGCGGGCGCCATGGAGGAATACGCTCGGGAGCCTTGGTACGGCGGTGGGCACTGGCATCGGGACTGTGGCTGTGGCCGGCTGCGGCCGGCGGGTGGGCATGCGCCGGCCGCGCGGTGCCACGCGCCAGACGCAGGGATTTGGCTCGTGTCTCACTGCCGCGCTGGCTTCTGCCCCCCGGCTTCACTGGGGGAGCCAGCGGCGGCGGGCGGCGGGCGGCGGGCGGAGTGCGGCGCGGGCCTCCCGGACGGAGCACGTCCCGTTGCCCCTGACTCTGGTCTCCTAGCTGCTCAGTGTCAACACGCCGGCCGAATCCATTTCAGCCGGGGGCGGGGGGAGGGGGCGCGAGGCGAACCGCCTGCAGGTGGGTTACCGCGCGTGGCGGCCCCCTGGCCCTCCTTAGCTCGTGGGGGTGGGGCCTGGGTGAGCCGATTGTGGGCCGTAGGGGGGTGCGGAGTGCGCGCGGCGCGCGCGCGCGGCCGAAAGGGCTCCGTTGAACGCGCCCGGCGCTGCAGCCAGGAAAGGGTCGCCCCCCTCGCACCACCCGGCTTGAATAACAATTATGACTCAGAACTGGCTCCAGGGCAGGCCCGTGGCTTTGTTTCTTTTAAAATAGCTCTTTTTTTTTTTTAATTTAGCTAGCTAACATTTCTATATCACTTGTTTAAAAGCTGCCCACTCTACCTGGGTCAATTCATTTAGTCTTTAGTACCTGACTGACTTCCAAAACTGTCTGCAAAGGTGAGGGGGGGGGGGGGGCGTCCAGAATGGAGAAGAAACCTTTTGAAACGCTAGTGTGTCGGGGCAAGGGGGAGGGCTCACGTTAACCTCTTCCTCCCGTTCCCTTTCGCAGCCCATGGCGCATTGTGGACGACTGTGGTGGAGCCTTCACCATGGGCGTCATTGGTGGCGGAGTCTTCCAGGCCATCAAAGGCTTCCGCAATGCCCCTGCTGTAAGCCTTGGCCGTTCCCCTGGCGGCATGGGGGTTGGCCAACCAGCCTGCATTGGGGTCTGCCCTGAACACTGCCATCTACACGCACTTATTCATGCTGAAGCCTGCTCACCTACTAAGTGCCAGCCCTGCCTTCCAGACCTGGGGTCTTTGGGGGGAAATGACAAACATGGACTCGATTCTCTTTGCCCCCCAAACTGGGGGCACCTCAGTGAACGGGCTGCCCTGACCAAATAGTCATCACCAAATCCTAGTTGTGCATGTCGAGCCTAGCCGACGGCACCCGTAAGGAGATTCTGAATCACAAACTTGGCTAGAGGGAGGTCACAGAAGCTTAATTGACAGAGGGGAGGACAGCCCCCAAATCAAGGAAGGTCTTTTAATTGAACACCACTGTCTTCTTTCTCTGACAACACCCCCACCCAGATGCAGAGGATCTCATGAAAGAGTGTGGCTTTAAAGGCCATCTGTTTGCCCAGGTCTCTGCAGTTTCAATATCTAGCCCTGTCTTTCCCCAGAATTCTCTAGACTAAAGTGACCAGATTTTAAACGGGATACCATTGATTGGGGCGGGGACAGTTCTTGATTAAAATTTTGGTCTACATGGAGCAACAAAAATTTTCATAGAAAAAAAAATTTAAGGCTGAGCCCCGGTGGCGTAGTGGTTGTGCACAGGACTGCGGCCCACTGGGATGGAGGTTCAATTCCCGCTCACAGGAGCAAAGGCTGGGCCTCCTACTCCCACCACCAGGCCAGTGATGCCTAAAAAAAATAAAGAAATTTAAAAATATTAAAAAAATGCCATAGAACACAAAAATAGTATTGTAATATATTTATTTTATGTGAGCATCACTGCCCTCTGGTGGGAGTGGGAGTCCCAGCTTTGCTCCTGGAGAACTGCTGCTGGAGTTGAACTGCCAATCCAGTGGGCCACAGTCCCGCACACTATGCCACCGGGGCTCTGCCCTATTTATTTTTATTTTAAAACACCGCAGGACGTTAAAGGAGTTTGACTGGTCACTTTACTCTACAACTGTTTACTTGACATCTCTTGGATATGGCCAACCCTAAACTTGCCAAGTCAAAATGGAGCTTCTGCTCTAATCTCATCAGTCAGCCTCCTCTCTGGAAATGGTCCTTCCCGCTTCTAGTTGTTGAAGTGCCAAACCTCAGACTCCTTTTTGTCTCCGCTTGTGTTTACCCCGACACCTCATTCTGCATGTATTCAGCAAAGCTCACAGACTTAGCCTCCAAAACTGATGTCCTCACATAAGTGACTTCTCATCACTCAGACCAGAGTCCCACAAGGGTAGCTTCCACATTCGTCACTTTGCTCCTGTTTTCACATCTTGGAGTCTTCGAACACATCAGTCAGATGGTTCCAGATACTTTTCCTTCCTTCTTTGAATTCTCAAATAGCTCTGATTCTTTCAAATAAAAGCCTAGTTCCTTGTTACATCTCACACCAGTGCTTCTCAGATGGAGAGATGCTGCCCCCCCCCCCCCGGGGAAGTGCCGGAGTGATCCAGGGGCCGCTGCTCCAGCAGATAAACACACTTTCTCCTGCTTTATGGGCAATAGTGCAAACGTTGTTAATGCCAGGGCACTGCGTATGTTTTCTTTTTCCTGAAAAGGGGGTGGGGGCCAAACCATTTGGGAACCTCTGCCTTACAGAGTCGCACCTGCTGGCCTCCTGGTGCCCATCCTCCAGCACTCCTTGGCCATTTGGCCTTTTTACTCTTCTTCCAACACCCCGGGCTTATGCCTGCCTCCCAGCCTTCAAACTTCACCAGAGACCCCATTGCCTGGATCTTTGCCCAAGGCTCCCCTCAGCCTCCATGTCTCAGTCCAAATGCCCCCTCCTGAAAGAGGCCTTTCCTGACAGGGCAGCCACACTCTGACATCTTAACTCCTGTTTGTTCCTTCTGCAGTGCTTAGTGCTGCCCAGGATTCTCTTGCTTATTGGCTTGCAGCCTGACTCAGGATCCAACTTTCCCACTACAGTGTGAACTCCAAAAGGGTGAGGACCCAGGCCTGGCTTGGTCACTGCCACGTCCCCACGTTTAACATGGTTCCTGGCACATAGTAGGTGCTCAGTAGTTATTGAGGGAATGGCTCAAGCTACCTTTGAGAGCACTTCTGGCAGGTGTTTCCCAGTCCTCCGGTTCTGGGTGGTTTTTCCTTGGCTCAGCCCTTAACGCCCCTAACCGGGCTCCCATCCCCATTGCTTCCTTTCAAAGCCAGCCAGACACTCGGTCTGCCAATGGTCACCCCTCCATCCTGACCTTCTCGCTTCTCCCCAGGGGCTTCGCCACCGTTTGAGAGGCAGCGTCAGTGCTGTGAGGATTCGAGGCCCCCAGATCGGAGGTGAGAGACTTGTGGAGAGGAGAGCAAAGATGGCAAGCCTGGTGGGAAGCGCTTGCCCCTTTGGGCTTAGACTTGGAGTTGGAGGTCCAGAGTCAGCCACTCTGCCTGGGATTTCCTGTGGGGTGGTGACCTTAGGTTAGTGGCCTAACCTCTCTGAACTTCAGGGACTGTAGCGGTAACAGTAGCCCCTGTTGTAGTCTGGTACCTAATAGATCAAGCATTTAGAGTCAACCCGCTATTAGGATGGTTGTGTTTAGGATGTGAGTATCACTGACTGACTTCACGAGTTTAGAAGTTAAATAGCCCACAGTGCCAAGAGGAGAGCCTGGCAGAGAGGTAGCCCCCAGCTGCTAACTGAAAGTAGGCCCACCACCTGCTCTGGGAGAAGGACATGGCCGTCCACTTCTGAAAGGATGACAGCTTGGGGACCCTGTGGGGCAGGTCCGTTCTGTCCTGTAGGGTTGCTGTGAGACAATGGTCTCCATGGCAACAGGCTAGCGTACTTAGTTCATTGCCTGCAACCAAGACCAGAATTCGGACTGTTGAGGTGGGTTACAATGATCGAAGCTGCTCCGTTGAAAACCATATACAGTAGAAGATGAATCTGCTGAATATACTCGGTGTATAAGCCGAGTTTTTCAGCACATTTTAATAGTTTTGTGGTAAAATTAGGTGCCCCGATGGATCGTCAGGTTGGCTTATACTTAAGTATATCAGGTACTTAAGAACATTTCAGAGCTGCTTCCAAAGTTGAAGGACGGATTGATGGCCACTGTGGATGACTTGAAGTGGACCTACCACAGGATAGGGCAGACCAGAACTAGGTGTTGGGACTTTGTCTGGTGGTTCCTCTGGGTGGTAATTCCTGCCACTGGCTATCCCCAGACTCTGAGACTTGGTGGTGCGAGAATGCCGGGGAACACTGGGCCTTAATCTTCTTGCAGGTAGCTTTGCAGTGTGGGGGGGCCTGTTCTCCACCATTGACTGTGGCTTGGTGCGGCTGCGGGGCAAGGAGGACCCCTGGAACTCCATCACCAGTGGAGCCTTGACTGGTGCTGTGCTGGCAGCCCGCAGTAAGTAACCCCAGACCTGGCCCTGGCCCCTTCCCCTGATCTGCTTGCCCTCACCTACCCCTCTCTCTCTTTCTCTCTCTCTCTCTCTCTCTCTGCCTCCTTGCGTCTCCAGGCGGCCCCCTGGCCATGGTAGGCTCAGCCATGATGGGGGGCATCCTATTGGCCCTGATCGAGGGTGTCGGCATTCTCCTCACTCGCTACACTGCCCAGCAGTTCCGCAATGGTGAGTACCTGGCTGGTACTGGCCAGGAAGGGAGGCACATGTGCCAGTCAGCCTCCCCTACCTGCTCTTATCTCCTTCTTTCCTTCTTAGTGCCCCCATTCCTGGAGGACCCCAGCCAGCAACCTCCCAAGGAAGGTGCTCCAGCCCCAGGCTATCCTGGCCACCAGCAATACCACTGAGGAAGTGACCACCTAACGCCGCCACCGTGGGAGCCCCTCCTCAGCCCCCTCCCCGATGATCTACCTCGAAGGGAGGGCTGGCCCCCAATTGGCCTCAGGCCCCACCAGAGAGGGCCTCTCTTCTACTTCCTTGTCCACGGTGGGGATGGGACACCCCAGCCTCCTTTTCTCTCTCAGGGCATCCCTAGCCCCACACTCACATGTAACCGATTCTTACCCCACCCCTTTGTCTGGTGCCCTGAAGAGTATTTAAAGCCAGTTTTCAAATGTCTATTCATGGACTCCTTGGACTACCCATGTGAGCCCGTCTCAACCAATGTGGCAGAGTCAGAAGACTTGGGGTCCCACAGAGAGCAGACCCTGGTGGGGTGAATGCATAAGAGGGGCCAAGAATGTCCTCGAGATACATGTACAGGGCGATGTGGGGGCCAGGTGGTGAGTCCTGCCCCCAGAGGCACGGGTTTGGCAAGGAGTGCTAGACAAGCATCACAAAGGTGGTGGAGACAGGGTGGTTCTATGGGTAATGGCCCTGGGCTCCTCGCACCCCCCAATGACCCTGCCCTTCCATACAGCGCCATCCCTAAGACTGAGAAGTCTCACCTCACAACAAGTCCCTCCTTTCTGAATACCAGTCCAACATACCCCTGGAGGAATCATTCATTTTCTCTCTCTCTCTGTCTCTCTCTGTCTCTCTCACACACACACACACACACACACACATCTCTCTTGTCTCTCCCTCTCTTTACCACAAGACTTCTGCTCTCCGGTTCGCAGGGTTCCTGTCAGGATCTTCCTTTGTAGGGTTGGGAAGGTCCCCCTGTCAGCTGGTGTGGACACTGTCTTCTTTGCACAGAGGGCTCCGAGGAGGTGGAAGGAAGCACCTCTATCCAGGCACCTGCCTCACAGAGGAATAAAGCTGCCCGTGCAAATGCCCCAGGGCAGGGCTTGGCGGGCAGGGCACAATGGCCTCCAAAAAGGAGTCAACTGTTTTCTCCACAGAAAAATCCCAATCCTGTTGTCCATCCTAAAGAAAGGGGAAATGTCATCTCTTCCTGAACAAAACTACTACGTAGAGTCACACGTGCTAGGTCTCTGGGTCTTCTAAGGGAGCCAATGGGCCCTAGTGGGAGCAGAGCTGTGATACCTCCTTGCTAGAGTGGCTCAGTGCCAGGCAGTGTCCAGGCATCATGTGACCATGTGGCCCAGCCTGCTGACCCCGGGGTCATATACACACCTGTGAACATCTCAGCAGCGCACGGCTTCAGACCCATGGCTCAGGCCATCCACGTATCTCTGCGGGCCTCGGCACCACTCAGACCTAGAGTATGAGTGTCGAAGGGGGCCACCAGCTTGTTTACAGGTCACCACCCCTGCTCATGCTCCCTCGGCACCTTCCATTGGCCCTGCCCTTCCTTGCCATCAGGCTTCATCTCTTGGGAACTGGTAAGTTTTACCCTGATCTTACCAAGCACCATGTCACTAGCTCCTCCGGGTCTTTCGCCGGCTCCCTGTGCCCTTGGCCTCCCTGATACCTACCCCACCCTCCCCTGCCACCAGGTGCTGTAGTCTTTGAACCTGCCTGTTTGCAGCAGCCCCCAGCTTAACCCTTTTCAGTACTGTTCTCCATGACTCCTGCCCTTAAGTCCTTCCTCTATCTGTACACTCAGCTGGTAGTAAGTGGCTCCTGGTAGGTGTTGGGCTGCTAATTGCAAGATCATGGTTCAAATCCACCAACCGCTCTGCAGGAGAAAGCCGAGGCTGACTGCTCCAACAAAGATGGACAGTCTCGGAGTTGAGAGATGGGGGAAAGTGGGTGCCAAGACACATGGCAAGCTCCAGGGAACCAGAAGCAGAAGCTTAGAGAGACAAAGACCTTCCAGAGGCAGTAACATGGGAGAGGCAGACAGCTCCTGGTGGCGTAGTACTTACTCAATGGCCTGCTGACCTCAAAATCAGCAGTTTGAAACCATCCGGAGAAAGACAAGGCTTTTTGTCCCCTCTAAAGAGTCCCAGGCTTGGAACGTCAGAGGCAATTCTACCCTGCCCTCTAGGGTGGCAGTGAGCCATCAACTCAATGGCAGGGCGAAGATAGACGTTAGGGTGCTGGGAGGTTTTTTGTTAGTTTTTTTGTTTTGTTTTTTTTTAAGATCATTTCATTGGGAGCTCTTACAAACCTTGTAACAATCCATCATTCAATTGTATTACACAAACTTGTACATATGTTGCCATCAACATTTCCAAAACATTTTCTTTCTACTTGAGCCCTTGGTATCAGCTCATTTCCCCCCTCCCTCCCCACCCTCGATGCTTGATCAAGTATATATTATTGTTGTTATTTAGCGTCTTACACTGTCCCTTGTCTCCCTTCACCCACATTTCTGTTAGCTGTGCCCCTGAGAGGTGGGCTATACATCCAACCTTGTGATGGGTTCCCCCTTTCTCCGCACCAACCCCCTACCCTCCTGGTGTCACTACTCCCACTACTGTTCCTGAGGGCTCCTGTCCTGGATTCCATGTGTGGAGAGCTCTTCTCTGTACCTGGGCTAGAACTGGGTCATGGTAGTGGGGATGGGGGTGAAGTATTCGGGAACTAGAGGAATGATGTGTGTTTTGTCAGTATTATATCTCACCCCGGTTGAATGGTCCCTTGTAGCCCTTTGTTGGGACTGCGAGACTGTGACTCTTTATGAGAGTAGCAGACCCCATGTCTCACCGGTGGAACAACTGCTTGTTTTGAACTGCTGCCCTTGAGGATCAAAGCCCCGTGTGTAACAACCGCGCCACCAGAACTCCTCCCCAACCTGACTCAGTGGCAATTCCAGCCTCGTGGCTTTGGGCAGTAGAAATAAGGACAGGAGCTCTTTAGATCAATGGAGACTCTTTGGGCAGAAATCTGAATCGGGAGGTTTTGCCAAGCAGACCTACAGAGGAGCCCAGACACCCTCTCCAATGGAACTATGCATGTGCACAAGCCCCCACCCCCCACCCCCGCCTGAGGATCCAGCAGTCCTCAAGTCTCCCATGATGAACTCCCAGTGAGAGACAGGAAGAAACAAACACGCTGGACCCATCACCTCAAACCTCATGACTTGCTTGTGCTCTTACCACTCTGTGTTCTAGAGATTCTGGGGTGAGTCCCTCAGACCTCTTTTACTTTGATTCTGACATGGGAAAGATATTTAAAAAGCAAAACAAACCTGGAACCTATTAAATGCAGGCTAGAGCTGGGGACATTATTGGCTTTGGAAAAAGCCATTTTCTACTGCTTTAATGTAGATGAAATTATCTCCTCTGAGTCTCTGGTCTCAGACTCCACCACTTTAAGCAGAGACTTGGAACACACTCTTCTGATGACCTGGGCTTTCTCGGACTCGACTCCTCTCCACAAAAGAATGGCTTTGTTGGAGGTGTGGCTTTTACAAACAGAATAGGAGTGCGCATGTCCTATTTCTATATCATTTCCTCCACATGGGAGTGTGGCTCAGTGCTGCTTAAGGAAATATACTTGGACTGTTCCCAGACCCAGTGCTTGATTCCTTTACCACTAACAATGTGAGCATCAACATGTTCGCTCACCAGTTCCAACCACGGGTCCTTCTGACCTGTCGTCCCAACACTGGGGCTGTGCACCAGCTTGATTGGCTACGAGCGACTCGGAATCTGGGTGCAGTGAGCAGCAAGGCCTGTGCTGAACTGGCCTCTCCTTGCCTTTTTGATAGACTGAATGAATCACTTTTGTGACAAATGGTACGGGAGGCCGCTTTTGACCTCTGACTTCCCTATTGCCATGAGGCAGCAATCATACATCCACCCTCTGTGTAGCAGCCATTTTGACTTCTCTGCACGGGGTTCAACACGTCCTTGAGGTGGCCACACAGCACTCACAGACTGGAGGTCTGCCAGGAGCCATGCCAGTCAGGATATAGCTGTGCGTCCACAGCCACACCTCTCCTCAGCCAGCAGCCAGCTCTCGTTGGTC
This sequence comes from Nesogale talazaci, assembly GCA_004026705.1. Taxonomy (NCBI): domain Eukaryota; kingdom Metazoa; phylum Chordata; class Mammalia; order Afrosoricida; family Tenrecidae; genus Nesogale; species Nesogale talazaci. The sequence goes on from PVJH01000867.1 coordinate 243,336, forward strand.
CTCAGCCTCTGAGCCTCATGGTCCCTTGGCTTCTCCTTCTATGGGTCAGGAAGCCTGTCTGTCGCTCTGACTTACAGTCTCACAGAGCAGATGAGGAGAAGGTCCACCCAGAGTCCAATAATGGGTGCTCCTCTGAGTCTCTGGTCGCAGGAGCCACCGCTTTAACCAGACATCTGGAACATGTTCTTCTGATGGCCTGGGCTCTGACACGGCTCCTCTCCACAGAGGAATGGCTTTGATGGAGGTGTGGCTTTTACAAATAGAGAATAGATTGAAGTTGTTAAGGATTTCATCTTATTTGGATCCACAATCCTCATGGAAACATCAGTCTAGAGGGCAAAAGACGTGGCATTGGGTAAATCTGCTGCACAAGACCTCCTTTAAATGTTCAAAGTTTTGAGGACTAAGATGAGCCTGACATTTTCTTTTGGGGCATCACTGCCTCTGGTGGTGGTGGGTGCTACCCAGTGCTGCTCCTGAGAGCTGCCGCTGGACTTGAACCGCCAAGCCCACAGGCCACAGTCCCGCACTCAACCACTTACACCACCAGGGCTCAGTCCCGAGAGGAAGATTTTTATGAGAAAGCATTCCTCCCCAAAGTGAGCCTCATTCCTTTATATATATAAACTTACCTTTACGCACATAACACTGTGGGAAGCAAATAGGAAAACTGCTCTTTTATTGCTCTCCTTTGTACATGTTCAATCATTTTCTTGAGGTCAGTCTCAAATACCTGGGGATTTTGGATATTGCCTATATATGAAGCTGGCCTCCCCACAGAGAGACGTAGTCTAGAATTATCAGAGCATTTAATTTGTGTTTTGTGCTTATCTTGTTTGAATACAAAATCACAACTGCGTTTTTAAAAATAAAAATATGTCTGCAAAATAAAATCAGAGCTTAGGGCTGAGCCCCGGTGGCGTAGTGGTTGTGCGCGGGACTGCGGCCCACTGGGACGGAGGTTCAATTCCAGCAGTGGGCCTGGGCCCCCTACTCCCACCACCGGAGAGCAGTGATGCCAAAAAAATTAAATTAAAAAAAAATCAGAGCTTGAAGATATGGACAATTCTGTTGTACAAAAACTGAGACCATGTGTCCTAGAATTTTCACCCAAGAAATAGCTACACAGTATTTTGGTAACGATTAAGCCTGTGACTGGTGGATCTGTTTACCACAGGCAGAGTGAAGGAGACAGAAAGAATGAAAGGAAAGACCACTCACTGTCCACCTGTTCCTTCCTTGTAGTCTGTTCTGAGTCTGGAAGCTCCACTGAAACAATAATTACTTTGGGTGAGTCTGCTGGCATCTGAAATAGTAGGAACCTAACTTCCAGGGTCATGGCAACACACAAGTCACCACACTATGACAAAGTGACAGACCAGTGGTGGGAAGCGGGATTAGTGTAGGGTAGCTCGTGAGTCCATCTCTTTTGAGATACAAGAGATAAGCAAACTGGGAAGCAGAGCTTTGACGGAGGGTGCCCAGTCAGATGAAGGAAGATTTCCCAGAAGCAGAGACTTAGAAGAAACAAGAACCTCCCTCCCAAACCAACAGAGAAGGCAAGCAAGTGCTCTGAATGTGAACTTACAGACTCAAACATTGTGAAAATCAAATTCTGAAGCCAAGGAAAAAGATTGACGATTTCAGAACTTTTGTAAAGGGTCACTGAATTTGAGTTGCTTGGAGGCTGGGGCTTGGGCGGCTCCATAACTACAGGTTGCACTGCTACCCAGGAGATCAGAGGTCGGAACCCACTGAGTGGCTTCCTGGGGAGGAAAGACTTGGTGATCTTTGCTAAAAATTCCAGCTAAGAAAACCCTATGAATAAGTTCAGAAGGCAGGATCGGAACAGAAAATGACAATCCATGA